>BQKZ01000524.1:21427-34882 GCA_036244855.1 Temnopleurus reevesii | reverse complement strand
CCCTCCCTCCATCCCTCCTCCTCCTTCCTCCTTCCTCCTCCTCCTACCCTCCACTTCCTCCACATTCACCTTCTCCCTTCTCCCTTCTCCCTCCTGTACCCCATCCCCCTTCCCTTTTCCTCCTTCCCTTCTAGCTCCTCCCCTCCTCTTACTCCTCCTCAGCATGGAAAAGGCATGGAAAAGGTAATGCCTGAAGCCCCTCCCTTTCCATCCCTGCATACCCCAAGAACCACTCATGCAAAAGTTTAATTCCTCTATCACCAATCAAACAAACTTTATCACTATGTTAGCACCAGACCATCTGCATGAATTCACTTTCAGTCAAACACAACTTCTTATCTCAACATTCTGGAATGTTATCTCTAATTCTGTCTGCCTCCTATCTTAGAGATTACATCCACTAAGGCACTACTTATGTCATGGATTTCACTATATGAGAACAAAATTCACTGACAAAATTCTGACAAGAATTATTTCATTCATTTCAATCACTGACTTTTCCCTGATGAATTTTCAAAATTACATGATAACTTTGTTGACATCATTTATCATTTTCTATTTCAAAAAATGTTGATGCATTTGATGTATTACCAAATGAATATTGTGTCAAATTCCCAGATTTTCCCTGATTTCGGGAATTTTTAATATCAAATTCACTGACTTTTCCGTGCTATAAAATGTGAGCCTCAATTTCCAGGTTTTCAAGGTATGGTGTGAGATCATTATGGCTACTAAATGTATCACTTTAACAGATTTCTGTGATTTTATAACAATGATAAATAATGATTTGGGCTATAACACACCTAAGACTGACTTGAATTCTAGGGAAAGTTGTCCATCACAGGACTAACTTCACACTCTTAGGGATTCAAGCAATGCTTCAATCTACTGACTTTGGAGTGACAACACTTGGAAAGATATAGCTGGCGAAACAGCACACCCAAGGAAAAGTGTATATTTTGCAATTACAAAAAGCTCCCGGTATAAGATTCATAATCTTGCTGTATTCTTGAATAACTGGATAAACCACAATGTTCAAGCACACTGAGAATTACCCTGAAGGTACAATTGCAAAAACTATTATGACATATACCAAACATTGGTTAACTATAATTCAAATTCATACCATTAACTCAAAAATCTATTTTATTGCGGAGAAACAATCTATTCATTTTTCTTAATGTGAAAATCTTTTTTTAGAAAGCCTCCATTAACCACAGCCAGAAGCTAAACATGGAAATATGAAATATAGCCTTTCTTATGTTCCTAGATCCCATCATAGCTGGGGTGATCACCGCTTCTCACACGCAGGCCCCTCCCTCTGGAACAATCTACCCATAACCATACGCCAAGCCTCATCTGCCAGTTCCTTTAAGTCTCTTCTAAAAACCCATTTGTTTTCATATTGATTATAAATCATGTATTGTAATTGTATTGTTCATTGTTATTGCTATTGTTCATTGTAATGTATTTAATATTTGATGTACAGCGACATGAGCGTCATTGCTGACGGACCTGTGCGCTTCAAAAGGTTCAAAAGGAACCACCATTATTATTATTATTATTATTATTACAACCAAGGCATTTAGATTTTACATTTCAATTTCTTATGCTATAATTAGCACTCTCATTTTGTAATCATTTTTCATAGAACTGGCATTTTCTACGCCGATACTTACAGGATACCCTTGTCGTCCGTTTGGTCCATCTTCACCACAATGTATTATTATGTAGATTGTTTCATTGTTATTGCTATTGTTCATTGTAATGTATTTAATATTTGATGTACAGCGCCATGTACAGCGCCATGAGCGGACCTGTGCGCTTCAAAAGGTTCAAAAGGAACCATTATTATTATTATTATTATTATTATTACAACCAAGGCATTTAGATTTTAGATTTTACATTTCAATTTCTTATGCTATAATTAGCACTCTCATTTTGTAATTATTTCATAGAACTGGCATTTTCTATGGTGTAGTGGTTCTGACTCTCGCCTTTCAACACGAGAGTCGTAGGTTCAAATCCTACCCATGGCGTCAATTTCCTTCAGCAAGAAATTTATCCACATTGTGCTGCACTCAACCCAGGTGAGGTGAATGGGTACCGGNTGTCTGCCTCCTATCTTAGAGATTACATCCACTAAGGCACTACTTATGTCATGGATTTCACTATATGAGAACAAAATTCACTGACAAAATTCTGACAAGAATTATTTCATTCATTTCAATCACTGACTTTTCCCTGATGAATTTTCAAAATTACATGATAACTTTGTTGACATCATTTATCATTTTCTATTTCAAAAAATGTTGATGCATTTGATGTATTACCAAATGAATATTGTGTCAAATTCCCAGATTTTCCCTGATTTCGGGAATTTTTAATATCAAATTCACTGACTTTTCCGTGCTATAAAATGTGAGCCTCAATTTCCAGGTTTTCAAGGTATGGTGTGAGATCATTATGGCTACTAAATGTATCACTTTAACAGATTTCTGTGATTTTATAACAATGATAAATAATGATTTGGGCTATAACACACCTAAGACTGACTTGAATTCTAGGGAAAGTTGTCCATCACAGGACTAACTTCACACTCTTAGGGATTCAAGCAATGCTTCAATCTACTGACTTTGGAGTGACAACACTTGGAAAGATATAGCTGGCGAAACAGCACACCCAAGGAAAAGTGTATATTTTGCAATTATGATGGAAGTCTATAAAGGCACACACCTTATTTCTAAGCGAATATAAAACAGTAAAAACTATTATTTAATAACAGAATCTAGTACCACTCGAAGGAGAATATTCTGAAGATTATTAGCATATAAAAATTGCGCAGGAAAAGCACACAAATCATCTACGAGGAACCGTTTCCGACAACGACTTTCAAACTGTGGTAGTTTTTGGAACACATTTAAAGGCACGCACTGCTCTTTGCCGATCAAATAAAGGATAATTATCAATTTCTATTGCTGTATTTTTTACTTCCTAATGTCATATAAATTCTGAAGAGTAATATGAAATGGCATAAAATCATTGGTATTAGTAAAAACTTACGATTTTGTGCCCAGTTCTTGGCTGCATTAGCAAGAAATTATGTTGGCAAAAGCTTCCTTAGTCC
The DNA here is from genome assembly GCA_036244855.1 of Temnopleurus reevesii. Classification (NCBI taxonomy): domain Eukaryota; kingdom Metazoa; phylum Echinodermata; class Echinoidea; order Temnopleuroida; family Temnopleuridae; genus Temnopleurus; species Temnopleurus reevesii. The sequence goes on along the minus strand of BQKZ01000524.1, from coordinate 31,755 downwards.
GGACCCATGCATATACAAGTTACAGAGTTTGTCTAGCACGTATTAACCATAGATAACGCGCATTTTGGATGCGTGCTTTTTTATTACGCGGGCCATTATATGAGCGGACCATATAAAAAGCTCCCTGTATAAGATTCATAATCTTGCTGTATTCTTGAATAACTGGATGAACCACAATGTTCAAGCACACTGAGAATTACCCTGAAGGTACAATTGCAAAAACTATTATGACATATACCAAACATTGGTTAACTATAATTCAAATTCATACCATTAACTCAAAAATCTATTTTATTGCGGAGAAACAATCTATTCATTGCTCTTAATGTGAAAACCTTTTTTAGAAAGCCTCCCTTAACCACAGCCGGAAGCTAAACATGGAAATATAAAATATATCCTTTCTTACAACCAATGCATTTAGATTTTACATTTCAATTTCTTATGCTATAATTAGCACTCTCATTTTGAAATCATTTCAGAGAACTGGCATTTTCTATGCCGATACTTACAGGATACCCTTGTCGTCCGTTTGGTCCATCCTCACCACGATCACCCCTCTCTGAAGGAGTAAAGAAGCCTGGAGTTCCCGGCCTTCCTTTTAATCCTGCAAGACCCTGTCACCAAAAAATTAGAAAACACCCTCAATTTTTTAATTAAAAGAATAATGAAAAGAATGGTAGATAATCACTTTCTTGTACGTAACAAAAGGAATGGAAAATCTACTACAAAAAAAGGCTTTTCTGAGAGAGAGAACAATTATGAATTCCTCAACTATTCAAAGGAATGAATGCATTTCTTGAAATTGTTGAGCTCATCAAGTCGATGTCTGCATTTATAGACATTGTAATACCAAAGTCCCTAATATCAAGTAAAGTAGAGAACATGTTTATGTATATTGTTTCTGCACTGCATAAGAGGAAATATTATCTTTTCACATGCAGACAAACTCACACCCACACACATACTCATATACACACAACATGCAATGCACATCTTATTTGTTTAATGTTATCAACCCCACAGAGATTTTGACTTGAAATACAGACCATACAAATAATGAAAGAGCTCCCCCTACAGTTCAATAGCATTTTTTTCTCCTCATAGGTCATCAATTATATCTGTTGCATCCTTGTAACACTCCCTTTTTGTTCATTCATCAATCATTAAAAAAAATAATATGAAACTTAATTTAGATGTTATATGCACAATGAGCAGAATGGACAAAGTAATTTTGACAAATTAAATAAATTCATCTAAGCCTTTACAGCAGCTTTGTGTGACACAGAATACAATAATTTCCCTGTTTATTCACTGAAGAGGTGTGATGCCTGATAATTTCTCCAGAGAATTAGAGAGAAGAAATTTCTAGCTGTTGTGATTGCACTAAAATTTAAGTTCTTTGCTTTGTCCAAATCCTTTGTCCCTTTTGCTGATAGTGATCATGCACCACATTACAACGTAAACTTTACATTGAGGGCCAACATCAAATATCATATTTTACAAAAAAAGAACACATGAGATTAGAATTGAGAATTTTAGCAAAACAAGATCTTTTACCTTTTCTCCTGGAGGTCCGATGAGACCTGTTCCTTGAGGACCTGGCTCTCCCTGAATAGAGAAGAACAAGTAAAAGATATTTCTCATTTAGAATGTAGATTTGACACTTAGAAAGTAATAGACCACTTTCAAAATGTTACAGGACTGTGTACTGCGCAGAAATACACAGAAGAGATGCTTGAATAATTTTGAGTTCATACAGACTTAGTCAACCGTCTCCCATGCTTACTTCTACATTCAGGGAACATATTTAATCCATTGATTACTGAATTATGTAACACCTAAAGTTTTCATGCAGGGACTGCCCTGTTCCAGTATTCAATGGGTAAAATTCAATTTTTCCCTGGGCATATAATGTCAATACAAAAGTGATCGACTCCCATGGGTAATGGTAGGCCTATATGTCCATAGGTATCCCAGTATAGATAACAAATGCCTTCCCTTATGATACACATTGCAGATGATGATGTAGGATTGGTTAACTCCATCTTATTGATTGTATTACAGTAGTGTGCTGTACAGAAATAAACAAGAAAGATGCTTGACTGACATTGAAATCATACATGTAGCTACTTACGAACTGATTAGCATCTGCGCTCAGGGAACACATTTTAATATGATTTTTCTCTGTGCATATAATGTAAACACAAACGTGTGATTGACTCCTATGAGTAATGGTATATGTTCATAGGTATCCCAGTATAGATGCCTTCCCTTATGATGTGCATTGCAGGTGATGATATAGGATTGGCTATAACCCTATTTTAGGGAAGACTGATTGTATTACAGAATTGTGCATTGAATTGATAGATAGGTACAAACAGATTAGCATCTGCGCTCAGGGGACACATTTTGATATGATTTTTCTCTGTGCATATGTATGATGTAAACACAAATGTAAATGTGTGATCGACTCCTATGGGTAATAGTATATATGTTCGTAGGTATCACAGTATAGATAACAAATGCCTTCCCTTTATGATAAACATTGCAGGTGATGATGTAGGATTGGCTAACACTATCTTATTGATTGTATTACAGTAGTGTGCATGCTTGTTTGTCATTTAAAGGTGGTGGTAACATCACAGTTTGATACGGCAATGTAATAATTCAGTATGCACTATTACTTTGGAGATGTTTTGACATGCTACAACAATAAATCCATAATGTTGACAAAATAACAGCAAAACAAAAAACAATCTTCCGAATTCATTTTTTTGTAAAAACATGATTATTACACTCTGATTTTGTGAAAGTGGGAGGCTGTGGTTGGTGTGCATATCACTTGTATTTGCAAATTCCCCCCCCCCCCAAAAAAAAAAAAATTATATGTATAAAATAAATAAATAAAGAAGATGATGGGAGCTATTTTAAAGTTTCGGCAGGGGGGAGGGCAATTTATGGAACGGTTTTGACAATTATGCACTTTGCAAAAATGCAGAAACAATTCAAAGATGTGTAGTGACTTGCTTTACCTTGCACACATGCTGAATGGTTGATTCAAATTTTGAATTGAATAAACATTTTTACAAGCTTGCATGAAAACAACTTTTCAGATGGCTTTCCCTTAAGTGATGTGACAAAGCTCAAAGATGAAGGCTTGTATATATCACTGAGTAGACTATTTCATAATTGATTTTAAATGTATCTTGTACAAATGGTGAATGGTTGATTCACATTTTAAATTAAATTGAGGAAAAAAAACGTTTTATTTTTTAATGGGTTCCTTCATTTCCATTAAATATAATATTATAATTTTATCACAAAAACATTAAAAATTATATCATCAAATCTTCTATGTACAAATATTATTTGTGTTTTGATCAATCATGTTTGGTATACATTTGCATTGTACATTTCCTTGATTTGTTGGAAAATAGCATTGTATTATTTCGTATTGTTTTGTATATACATGTATCATTAATATGAAGATGAAAATTGAAATTTGAATTGAATTTAATTGAATAATATCTCTCTGCGCTAAAAAAATATTGACCATCTTTGAAGCAGCAATTTCACCGCATCATTAATGATGTACTTGAGTCATGGACAGGGGTTAGTGCCCTTGTTTTCATATGTCATGGCACATAGATGTATGTATCTTAATGGTATTTCAAGGACAACAATAATACCACTGATCACATGTCTATATAAATACAGTACGGCTAATGGGGGAAGGGGCCCTGGTAGAGATGCCAGATATATGAGGTCATCTCCATATCATCGTGTTATTAACGAGTGTCATCTGCTTTTGCACTGTAAACTTCTCCATTGCATTAGTGCAATCAACATTGATGCAAGGGTGTCAAGGATGGGTTTGAGGGAATCAGGGAGGGTGTGTTATGGCAGTCAAACATTTGTGCAAGGATTGTATGTTGTAAATTCTCGCAACCCACTGTACACTCAACTTAAGAATCGCAGATGGCACTATGCAGTTGTAGCTAGAATGACGTCATATAAGTTGACTTACCTTCTTCCGGTTACGTATATTTGCATGTGTTTTCATTTTCGCAAAGGTTCTAGATCAAAAAATCATGTTTGTTTTGCACTTTATGTTAAATATTTCCTGATATTAACTTTCATTACACCAAGGTTTGTTTCTTTTATACAGTACCAAGTACCTTTGATAGTGCTAAAAGAAGAAAAATGGTAAATTATCCAAAAGGATAGCCATAGCACGTGTATTATGGTAGCTTCCTAAACCTGAAGTCCCCTAGTCAACTGTAACGGATCAATATCGACGATATCGTGAGATATCGTTTAATGTCGGGTATTGTCAGTTGCGAGAATTAGAAACGGTGCTATAGTTAAAGGGGAACTTCACTTAGACAGTGATGGGCTTTCAGTTGATGAAGTAAAATACAATGATCAAAATGTGAAAATTTTAGAAAAATCCGACAATCCGTTGAATAGTTATGAATTTTCAATTTTTTCATTTACATCCCTCGGGGGCTCCTTAAATTGGCAACGTACAGGCACAAAATGGCTGCCAACATGGAGAAATCTCCATTCAAATTTTGTTCCTTTTAAAGAAAAGTAAAAGAAATCAACAAGATTCATCCCAAAATTCATGCAGAATCAAAATGTCCACATCATACTTGAAGAGATAAATACTACTTTTCTAGAAAAAGAAAAAAATGTGGACCTATGATGGGTATAAATCAAAACTTTGAATATTCATAACTTTTGAATAGATTTTGATCAATTTTTCACAGTTTGATCATTGCATTTTTTCTGCATCCAACGGTAGCACATCAATGCCTGGGTGAAGTTCCACTTTAACTCATTCAGGGCGATATAACACCTTTTGTGTTTTGGTTCAATAACTTTTTGATGCAGTGCTCTAAACAATTCCTGTCCTGAATGGTATATGGTATTACGACTTAAAGTTTCGTAGTGTGCGGTGGCCTTTAGTCTAGACATGGTTATAGAAACGATCTAGAACAGGTCTATATGCATCAGACTGAACCATTCAAAGTTATATTGTTGAAGGACAGACTTGAGACTTATATGCAAATTAGATCAATTAACAAAGAATTCCATTCATGATCGTTAACTAGGGAGGAAAGATACTAGGGTAACTTCCTGAGGGGTATTACATAACGACTTGGGACGGAAACTCTAGAATGGAAAAGGAAACCGGAGATTAGGTAATTATAAGTCTGGTCATTGTGCAAAAAAGTGGTGTAACATTTTCCTTCCCCTCCTTGGTCACCTCATTAACTCTTAAAAGATTTAAACTAATGAATAATATGAGGTTTGGACATGAAAGAAAAGTGTTTTACCCTCTAAGTGATGAAAATAAATTGTAATCCATAGATACTAACTACTAATTGATCATATAAATTGGTGGCGATGCTATAAAAATGGGTGTATACGAAAAGTATTGCTCTGAATGATAACATTGCTGTGCTGCTTCAAAATTACTAGACAGGGGATTGTGAACGGTAGAAAAAGAGTGTGTATCTGATGTGCATGTTAAAAGATTGGTTGCGCGCTTGTCATTTAATGCGGAGATCAAATGCGCACTCGTCTGTAAGCTTCCGTCCTCTAGTTTAAAAACCCAACTAATAATTTCTTCCCGGACCTAAACCAATGAAGACAATGAAGTATCATACATGTAGATGGGATGTGATACCTCATTGAGAACTAAAACTGATTCTCAATGGAATGATTTTGTGTTGCGTAGATAAATAATTGAAATGATTCTTGCCTTATCCCAACATGGATAAACACTAATTAACAGTGCTTTACCTACCCGAGGAGAATGCCTGTGATTTTTTTTTTCACAGCATCTCGGTAAAGCACTGTCAATCAGTGTTTATCCATGTTGGGATAAAGCAAGAATCGTTTAAATTATGGAACTGATTCATCCCAGTCCACAGATTACAGAGAATTAAAAAAACAGTAGGCAACAAGTTGAAATAAAGATGGTGAAGATAGCGCTTACCTGGCTGCCATTGCATCCTGGGATACCCGGAGTTCCCTGTACACCGCGTGGGCCTTCCGTGCCTGAGTAACCTTTATGACCTTCAAAACCAGGGATTCCGATACGACCCTAAAAAGAAAAAAGGACAAGGATTATATATAATGCTGAAGCTTTCACGTTACACAGAATATTGCATGACATAAACATCACCTGGGCCTTATTTTAATTCGTAACCCTTGGGAACATCAAAACTAGGGATACTGATTCAACCTCCCTATAAAAATGGTAAGCACCATTAATAGATTTCAATGAGGATTATCAATTTCAGTTAGGTTAAAATCAATTATGAATTGCACAACAACAATTAACTTTTATTATCATTAAATCAATCACCATTTCACTGGTCCTTTGTATATTGCTCTTGAAATAAATAGCTGTTTTTCTGGGAGTAAATTGGGGAAATCCCTAAATGGTGCATCATCCATTATTTGTGATCATTGTATATTTGACAGGTGTTTGTCATGTCCAGAAATGGTCGGGAGTGATTAGACGCACATGTGCATCATGGATGTGTCTTGGCATAGCAAAATCAGATGCACGTTGGACCAAGGACCAAGGCCTAATAAATGACGAGTGTATTAGCGCCTAAGCAAGGATCACCAGTCGTGGATAGAGTTTGCTATGCCAAGACGCACGTGCATGTAATACTGACTGACCATTTCTGGACATAACGGATGCTCTGTCAAATTTACAACAATCATTGATGATGGATGAAGCACCATTGTGGGATTCTGACTGTCCTCCAGATGCACATACGGCTTTTGTTACCCCAACACCAAGTTTGATATACCATATAAAAACTGCACTTCTACAAATACACCATCATAAATGATATTTTTTTGCAGCACAAGTTCATGAATGTTGGCGTAGAGATTTGTTATGCATTTGCTATCTCATGAAGATATGAACATGCTGGAGGCCTGTTGCTCTAATACAATCCTATCTCTATATGCTTGGTTTAGTTTATTATTATATCATCACTGAACATTAATCACTGAACATTGATCACTGAACATGCTCATTGTGAGAAACTAACCCAGTGAAGCAAATGATATTAATGTAGAAAAGAAATGAGATGGGTTTGGAGCAACATGCACAGACGCCCCTCCCCCTTGCTCATTATACACGATGAACCAGATAAATACTAGGTGCTAGAAAGACTTCCCATACAAAAAATATGAGAGAATAGGTGCATTTGCATGCATGTAAATTATATTTTCGAGACATATAACAGAGTCCTTGGCAACGTGTAACTAAATATTGTTTTGTAGTCTAATTCGTCAGATTCCTATCTATCCACCTAATCGTAAGGCATTAAAGAGAAAGTTGTACTTGTTTACTTACAAAAAGACCTGACAATCATGGTTACCTTACATATATTCTCAAAATGGTAGATACAATAAAAACAATTAGGATTCTATATTCATTTATCAATTTCAACACTATACTATTGGCTTAATCAATCTATTTTTGGCAACTTTCTTGGAACATTCAAAGGGCTTGAGTCTGCAAACAGGTGCCAACTTACTCTATTTTTATTCACAACATTNAGTAGGTGGACTGTACTATCAAACCCACCTTACTTGGAAAGTTCTGTGCTTATAGCTGGCTTTCGTCTTCGGGGTCACTTATTTTTGTTTGGTTATACAAAGTACAGTTTCGCCCACTTCATGCAGGTGGCATATATACTTTCTGAATCTCCTTTAGGCCCCTAGGACTAAAGTCTTCAGGGCATCGCACACTATGCGACTTTTAATCGCACGACCCTAAGACCAATTTTACAAATACTGAAACACCCTATAGTACGTCGTCCTGCGGCGTGGTACTTGTTACTTGAAACTTGGTGAAGTATCAAATCAAATATCAAGTATATCGCAGTAAAACGACGTATTAGAGCTTGTTTCAGTATTGTAAAATTGGTCTTCAGGTGGTACAACTAGTGGTACAACTAAAAGTTGTGTAGTGTGCGGTGGCCATATGTCTCCCCTCAGATTTTGGCCTGAAAAAGAATAAACCTTGTGCCTATTTTGCGCTGATTTCTTGTACACAATATATAGTGTTTGGATCTCCTTGATAAACCTTATATTAGGACTTGGAACTCTCTGGTAGCCCACATCTCCCTTCAGGTTTGGCACGAACATGACTAAACCATAACCAATTTCTTGTACACAATATATTGGCAATGGCCCATAAAGCCCAGTTTCGCATGTGCAATATACTTACGGGGTCTCCTTTCGGTCCTCTAGGACCTGGATCTCCATGGTAACCCGCATCTCCCTTCAGACCTTGGATCCCCTGCTCTCCGCTGTGTCCGTATTCACCTGGCTGTCCCTTGTTTCCTACAAAGCCTGGAGGACCCTGGAATAAATAGAGAGAGAAAGATAATGTAAAATAATGTTAAGGAACTTGAACTTTAAATGCATTTACCAACATAGCAAACAACATTGTGTGTATCTATTACATTCCTGTGTTGTTGGTTTTATACATCTCCGGAGATGCTAACCGTTCCAGAATATGCATAATGTGTATTTTCATATTAATTCAAGGCTTTCACCACAAGTGAATGGCCGAGAGTTTAGTTAATATTGTTATCATGTTTTCTCATTTTATCTCACAGTTGGTATGTTGTTCAGTTTAATTTTGCCTCATGCATATTCCTGAGGTTTGCTTGGCATCTCTCAGTAATAAGTGGAAAGTGCACTGGATACAAGAACTGTAAAACATGAAGAGCTATTTTCATGGTTTATATCAGGGGTATAGTCTATTGTAGTGGCAGCAGTGGGATTGTATTATCATACTTTCTATAACATTGAAAATAGCCCCAAAACAATATATGAAAGTATGAAAGAATAAAATAAACATTTGCTATCCAAAATTCAAAAAGAGTGAACATAAATCAGTACTAAAAAGAGCACATGGTTTTGGTTCAGATGGATCCCGAAGCACCCGCAGAAATTTATATGCGCAACGCTTATTACCGCAAAGACTTGAGCATTCAGCTGGACTCTTATAGAATATCAATGTTAAATCAATGTTAAATCAATGTTAAATCGCTGCTCCTTGAAACATACAAGACTAATGATCTTAAAAAAAAGTTTTTTAGATTCCTGTTTTAGCCAAAGGTTTGGGATTATGAATATATCAACAGCCGAATCAGCTAACAATATTAGATCTTGTTTTTAACACACAAATCATCCAAATAATACAGGGTGTGACATATAGTATTTAAAAGGAAATTTACTTAAATGCATGTAATATTCAGTGGAGAAATTAAAAGTGCACACATGTATGAACCCCATCAATCTTTCTCTATCTTCAATGTCTTAATACTTTATATGTCATTCACATGACCTAGCAAACAAGAACAAGGACAAGAGGACATACTTTGCAAACCCTATCATTTTCATGCGCATTTAATATCAAGAACTTTCCATGGAGATAACATTCACCAAATGACAGGATTGTCATTTGTCCCTCAGATAATTTCATGCAACTGAACAGCGCCATTGGTTTACAATGCTTTTTTAAATCACCCTCAATATCAAGCTATGCATTATCCATGGTTACACTCATAACAGAATATGTTTATGCTTCCCAGTTTTATAATCGCCAAAGAATACATCCGAAGGTTACCTAAATTCTAAATCCGGCACATAATCTTTGGGCTTACATTGGGGGAGATCAGCTGGAAGTTTTGATAGTCCATGTAGTTTGTGTATGTTTTCTGCCATCCAGTCTGGAATAGTGCACTTATCGCTAACCCTGCTTACAGACAAAACATACTAACAGACTGTTTTATCTCCATACATATATACAAGGGGTAGCAGGACCTGCCCCTCTTCTCCTGCAAAAGAAGTAGGAGCATAATTTTGTGGAAATAAAGTGGGAAACATACTTGTCACCCCACTGGTGGAATCGGCGCACATTTTGGGAGGCTCCCCTCTTTATCTGTATCTTCTTTTATAGACTCAGGGACCACCAATTAGTTTTGAATGTATAGAATTATAATATTATATACTCCCATACCATAGACTTGCATTTTTTACGTGAAGTTAAAAAAGAGCTTGAGCTTTCGATCCTAGCAGAATCTGAATCATATGAAAAACGACCAGGAAATGAAGTGAACACACCAATATATAGAAAAGGCTAAACAAAGTGGTGGAGAGAAAGGATTTCTTTTGAAAAAGTGGATTTGGCACCAAATGAATTGTATTATTATTTTTATTATTATTATCATCATTATTTATTTACTAACTGAAAAATTGCAGGAGGCTACAGCCTT
>BQKZ01000524.1:0-15559 GCA_036244855.1 Temnopleurus reevesii | reverse complement strand
AATAATAATAATAACAATAATCAAACAAGAAATGAAACAAATTAATAAATGATAAATAAATTTTAAAGAATGAAATTTTGCAATAAATGCATGGAAACCTACGGAAGTGTGTAAAATTGTTAAACACAGCACCTCCATTTTTCAAGATGAACCATGGTGCATACTTTTTATGGGATGGAGGGGTGGGGTGAGGCAGAAGGTATGATATGCCATAATATTGTTATGTAGTCAAATTATATCAAATATCAGTTTTCAAGAAGGGGGCTTTTTATTTAGTTAGTTTTTACTCATTTCAAAAGGAGAATTTTTCAAAACGAGTTTTAAATGACAAGGATCAACACCATGGGGTTGGTTTGTCGAGTACCAGACATTTGGGGGAAGGAAACTGTGTTGGTCCTTATAAGATAGGGGAATATGATTGGAATACATTATAAATTATGCCTTCATTATGTACACTGTATTGCTTCACCTGTAGGACATGCAGTACTTTCACCGGGTTGAAGCACATTTCATGTGGAAAGGGCATACAAAGTTGAAAGGAAGTTTATATCACTGAAGTTGAAGTGATAAACTTCACATTGTACCCATAAAGGGATATTAGGATCAATAACCTCACTACTGGACACAATAGTTTGCATTTAAAGATTACATCTTTAATTTTAAGAATTAATAATTTTCCATCGGTAACATGCTCCCACTTAATCAACCACCTCTTCCCCCCCCCACCTTTAAAATAGATAGCACTAAAAATTATTTACTTGAAGTGAACAGTTCTCATGATCAAAATATTACCACATTGCAGTTTTGCAATCGCAAATTATAGCATGTTCATACTCTGTTTGAATAAAATTGACCAAGAAATTTCTCAATCATCGTGAAACAAAAATGATGACATATGTCGCTCTCCCCAACACACCATCATTTCATATGCAAAATGGAACAAAAAGCCACACGCCGCATACAATACCAGCGGAAACTCCATCCATCCCACCCGATTAGCCGGCGGTCCATTCATTTAGTGCTCTCTTGGAATAATGGTTGATTGACATTTTCAAACTAAACTATGCCATGAGGAGTGCAAAAATGCATGTAATTGTATGGCAATTTATGAATACATTTTCTCACATCAATTACTGCGTCCCGAGCACAACTAATCTATACATTTATTATTGATACAAATTTGATTCTCTCATCTAAGTAGGAATTGTGTAGTTTTGAAAGTTTTGTATAATACATCCATTTATGAACCTAAACACTAGGTCAATAAGGACAAGAATCAAATTTTGCATCTATTGCTTGAAAAACAGCCAAATTGTTAAGATTCAACTATACACATTAAAAGTGTTTAAGACTTCTTAAAAACAAGTGCTTTTAAAATATTTGTTTGTAACATTCCAGTATTTATGATAGGAATTTCAGACCTGGAGCAGTCCCGGAATAGTTAATGACTCATCGTCAAGTTTGTAAAATGATGAAAATGTCTGGGAATGGCATCTCATACGCCCACTCACCATCTAATAATTTGCTGGGATATTTTGAATTATGTCTGGCATTGGGCGTGATGACAACCATCCAACCAGTAGGACACCAAAACAAAGCGACTTAATTTCAGACTTTCTGTGCGTGCAGCCATGCCACTCCCGGTCTATCCTGTAAACAAGGACTTGTTGGTCTATGTCCTGAACTTTGGTTTTTAAAGGGACTAGCTAGCACTGAATTAAAAAAAATAATCTACTTTTAAAGTAAGTCGGATGATAAATAAGGAAATTATGAATATATGAATTTTAATGATTTATAATATCAATTTCAATGTTTATCTTATGTAAATTTGCAGTTTGTTCAACTTATTATTCTTTATTCACTGGCAGCACATCAATATCTGGGTGAACGAAATAATGATAATACACAACATTTTATACCACCCTTAAAGCAAAGTGTTTCTAAGCCCTTTGTGCATCATTACCTGGCTATAGCTTGGCTACCATTTGGCGCTTATTGCATTCAAGGAATTTCTCCCTACCAGTACCCGTTCACCTCACCTAGGTTGAGTGCAGCACAATGTGAATATATTTCCTGCTGGGAAAATTAACAGCATGGGTGGGATTTGAACCTACGACCCTCATGTCGAAAAGCAAGTGTCAGAACCACTACACCCCTTTTCAGCACCTGCACCTTTGACTGAGCACTTACAAATGTCTGAAAAACATGTAATTGAGCAGAACCGAACCTCTTCCAACTATCTACCCTAAATATTTCCCCTCCGGTCTCCGAGAGAGGGTCATGCATGTTGGTATGCTCTCTGGTAGAAATGAATGAATTTACAATGATTTTACCTGTCAGTGTCTAGCCTTGAAACACAGACAAAATCTTTCCTTTTTTCATCTGTGTTTGTAATTCTCCTCTTTATCAACTTTTGACTCACAAATAAATAAATGATAGCGATATTCATATTTCTTATCACATTTTGTTCATGTTTGATTATATCTATAGACATTGCCTCTTGTTTCATTTCTTAAAGTTGGAAAAACCCTACAAACAACTGGTATAATTTCTTGTAATGGTTACAGACAATGGTTTCTATTGTTGAGAATAAAAATTCAGCTAGTTAAGCTTGTGCTATGATCATAAAAGTAAAGTTTGTTTCTCGTCGGTACTATATATGTCTCAAGATACAATCAATCTAATATTGAAAATCTATCAGCGACTAGTCTCTAGCTGAGGCCTCTTGCTGTGTGCAAAACCATGTACTGCAATAACCCTGTAAACGGCTGAACAAGAAAGAATGCTATGTAGACTATGAGCTGCACCAGCGGCAAGGCCTCTATTCAGACAACAAGTGGCAGTTGTTGTTCTTTCTATTTCCCTTACCTAATTTTTGCGTAGAATTTTGATGCAGAATTTCCATTTTTACTCGTATTTATCTCAATGAATTGGCTAATCAGGAACATTCTTGAGATGACGTCACTTCGGTCGTCTAGGTAAAGAAGTTCGAGGAGCTAGCGATTATATGCACACCTAGTCTAAGGTTCATAGACTCGCTTCTTGCAACAATTGCAAATATACTGCTGCAGTACACAATCTTAGCCACTAGTTAGCCTTTGTAAAGGCTAATCAGCAATCAGCCAGTCATTGAAGACCCCATTATAACGAACTTTTAGGCCAGCCTAAGCTTGGCGTATAGGCAAAGAAAGCCTCAGTATGAACTATCTCTGGGGGTAGTCTTGGGCCAGCCAAAGGTCAGCCTCGGGCTTCCATTTTTTTTTTGGTGTAAACCTAACGTGGCCTCGGCCTTTTAATTTTGTGTGATATATCAAGGTTAACAATAAATAAGAATTATGACAAAATAAGACAAAGTATTGAAAGGAAACACTACAGAGCATATGAAGAGATAATAAAAAAAAGGTAAGATAAATAAAACAATGGCATCAGGATAGATAGAAAGTGAGGATATAATAAACAATAAGAAAAGAATAACACTACTATATATAGAAATTGAGGAAATAACTATACCCTTTTTATACCTTTTAAACTGAGAATATAGTACGACAGAAGGAGATAAACATTTTCTATCCAATAATATCAAAAATAGACAGAATTTACTCCAATGGATGGGTGCAACTTGATATGTGCTTTCGGTTATTCCGGTAAACCCTTATTTGAAAAATATCTTTAAATCAATAATAGGCATTACAAAAAAGGGGAAAAAATATCATTTTAACGCCCACATGGTTCAAGGAANGAAAAAATACCATTTAACGCCCACATGGTTCAAGGAATCACAAATAATCACCAATAAATTTTCCCTATATTTGAAACAAAAATTCAAATCCTGTCGCCAGATTATGAATCAAGGTATCACAACCAAAGGTCAGAGTCATAATTTTACCAATTCAAACGAAATTGAATACTTTTGTTTTCATATCTTTCATAGTGAACTAGCTTTCTTCTGGAGGGCAATTTCATCTAGATAATATACATTAAATAAAATTATGCCCGTGAGTGGTTTGTAGGCAAAGGTATTGCCTACTTCATGAGTTTTGCGACATATCAAATTGAATGAGCTGCATTCTCGATTGGTCTACATTAATTAAAGATTATGGGTAATACTGAAGCTTGATGCGTATAAACTAGTTGGGCTGATTTATTCAAAATGATGTTAAAAACAAATAACAAATAATGAGCTTTGTAGATAGCCATTAACATACGTCATAACCACATAACTTGTGACCAAAAGTTGCAACTCTTTTTTTTTTAATATACAACTATGTGGATAATTGTAATTATTGCAAGACATACTTTCATATTCATTGACTGATTTTGGCTAAATCTTTTTTTTCCGCAGTTCTTTTTATTACTACATATTTTTTATCTGCTTGTGTAATTTTTCTGCTTCTAACAAGAACAAGATTTTTCTGATCCACAGCTACCCTTTCAGGTCATTCATATTAAAAAATGTGTATACTACAATAGCAAAACTAACTAGACTATCCATTTTGGGGATTCTTGTTTTTTGTCCAACTTTCTTTGTCATTTATTTTCCTAGTGTAATATGGTAACAACAGAAGACAAATAGTAGGCGTACCACACATGCTCCCCAATGGCAGAGGGGTGGAGAATAAGAAGTAAGAGATTTCCTCAATTGGGTGACCTCAACCATCATCATCCATTTGGTATCCTTGCTCCATAGGGAGCGCATCATTAGAACAGAAGTAAACACAATAATGACAAGACCTGATATCTGCTGATTTCCACATATGGCAGGAAGATAAACTACAATATAAACAATTCATATTCATAGAACCTACTTTTCGTACAATCCATTTCTTCAAAAATTTACTACAACCTAAACAAACTTTTCTCATCACCCATATCATATTTTCCATTATAATCTATTCCCTTATAATATTTATGAAANCCACAAATAATCACCAATAAATTTTCCCTATGTATTTGAAACAAAAATTCAAATCCTGTTGTCAGATTATGAATCAAGTTATCACAACCAAAGGTCAAAGTCATAATTTTACCAATTCAAAAGAAATTCAATATTTTTGTTTCCATATCTTTCATTGTGGAATGGCATTATTTTTAGGGCCAATTTCGCCAGGATAATATATTAATTATAAGAATATGCCAGTTAGTAGAGTGTATGTGATAGTATTTAAACCTTCGAAACACTACAAGACTTTTTGTGATTTATCAAACTTAATTTTGATTATTGGTCATATTGAGACGTGTAATATAATAAGGATCGATGATTGCAAACTGATTTGGCCGAATTATTAAAACTGAAGTTAAAAACAAAAAACATATAATGGGCTTTGTAGAGAAGCCACGAATATACATGTACGTCATAACCACATGACACGTGACCAAAAGTTGCCAATTTGCAATTAAAATATATAACTACATGAATGACTTGTCAAATGTCTTGCAATATGAACTTTCTCATTCATTGCATGATTTGTTTAGGCTAAATGTTTTAATTTTATCTGTTTCTGTGCTTTTTCTACTTTTGACCCGAGCAAGATATTTCTAATTCACCTTTAAATGAGTGATTCAATGCAAAAGGAATTGTGTAGGGCCTATAGTCCAATGAATAGCAAAATTAACAGAACTACACTGTACTTCACTTTTGGGCTACTTTCATTTTATCCACTTTCTTTGTCATTTATTTTCCTAGTGTAATATGGCAGCAACAGAAGACAAATACCAGTCCAGTTGAGGACTGAGTGGTTTGATAGCACCCATCTCTGCATATTCACTTACACTGTACACACAGGGACTGCACTACACTCAACCACAGAGTCCTTACATAACCCTCTGATATGTATGCCCCTCTGATCGCGCCTCCCCACTGTAAGTGAATATGCAGAGATGGGTGCTATCAAACCACTCAGTCCTCAACTGGACTAGACAAATACCAGTAGTAGGCGTACCAAACATGCTCCCCAATGGCAGAAGGGTGAAGAAAAAGAAGTAATAGATTTCCTCAATTGGGTGACCTCAATCATCATCATCCATTTGGTATCCTTGCTCCCATAGGGAGCATTAGAACAGGAGTAAACACAATAATGGCAAGACCTTATATCCGCTGCTTTCCACATATGGCAAGAAGATAAACTACAAAATAAATATTTCATATTCATAGAATCTACTTTTCATACAATAAATTTCTTCAACAACTTACTACAATATAAACAAACTTTCTCATCATCCATATCATATTTTCCATTATAATCTATTCCCTTATAATATTTATGAAACCATTGGGATATTTGGAATATTTCTTTTCAAAAGTCACACAATGATCCAATGAATTAATGAAGCATGCCTTGGAAAGTAGGACTAAATGCAAACACCTACATGTTAAGAGATCTCTACAACTATGGAGAAGTTGCTTTCGGGGAGTTGGCTTATGGTTTACTCCTTGATTTACTACTCAATGTCAAAGGTCAATCTAAACAAGCTGTATCTAACCTCCCTTGAGGTAAACATGAGAATGAAGCTTGACTATTCCATCTTCTATCTGTCTCTTCCAAATAACATCAATGTCTTTTCCTATGGTGTCTCTAAAGTACGCCAAACAATAGGTTATGTGCATCATGAATTTTGCGACAAAGTCAAGAAATTTTAGATTTGGTATTAGTGAAATTTGTCTCCTGAGAAAGTTTGTGGCACTCGCCGCAAATTTTGTGACCAGGCACACAAGGGTTGCAGCTACACGCCTGGAATTTTATATCTTGAGACTACGAACGCAAAGTTTGTGACCCTCGGTGCAACTTTTGCATTTCTTGCTGCAAAGTTTGTGTGACGGTGTGACATGAAATTCATTTCCTAAGTCACAAATTTCGCATCCTAGATCACGAATTTCGCACCCCAGGTTACGCACTTCACGTCCCCAATCACAAATTTCATGGACCGGCTGTGTTTCATAAAGCTATTCGTAGATCTATGTATCATGCGGAACACTACTAACCACTGGTGACAATTTCTTGTGCTCAATGATGATTCCTGGTGAAGAATCACACCTGAGAAATGGTCACCAGAGATTTGAAAAGTCATGCGCACATCTTCATGAAACACAATCCTGGTTGCAAAATCCATGATGCATTTATGGCCTTTCACTGAATTCAATTCAATTCAATTCAAATAACTTTTTTTTCAGCAACAAAAATAAATTGATGATGTAAAGACTAGCAATTTACAATTGTGATCAAATTATGGTCTAATTATTGCATAAATTAATAACTCAGTAAATATATTGAAGGAAATGGGCACAGATTCAGAAGCAGAGCTTAATTGTGCTTGATGCGCCAGCAAATACAAAAAAAAATGTTTTTCAGAGCCACCATATTTTCCCCCTACAGGAGCGAAACCAAATAAAACCCCTGCAAAGACCACAAATCAGAATCGCTGAAAGACTACCCATATGCTATAGGGTTTGTATCGAAAACTTTTACCGCAAAGTAGACTGATTCCTGACCAATTTCTCCAGGTACAGTTTTGTATTTTGAGAAAGCCTCCCCACTCCTGATTTGTGAATATATCAAGCATATATTCTATCAGAATAAAGGACTTACATTCATAAACTTTCCATCACATGTCATAGGCATATGACTTGATTGTGACCCTAAATACTGCTATGAAACATAACCCATTCTAAAATGTTATGTTTATTGAACATTTTTACAAACATCTAACTTTTGACATCTTTTCTCCTTTGAATGAGAATATTTCATGGAACTACACTACTTTTTGCATTTTGGGGCATTTATCAACACAATGTAAGTACCAACATACAGAAAGTAATTTTGTTTGGAAATCTGTTTTGATAACTAAACATGATAAATTGCAGAATTCATGTTCATTTTCTGTATCTTCAACGAATTGAGAATGGCTATAAAAATGAATTGTGCCTTTTCACAGCGTTGATAAAACACATGGCATGGTCATGGAAACTAAGCTGAGGGAAAACTACTACACAAAACGATTGACACCCTATGAGGTATTGGTGAGAGGCAATGAACTTGACTTATCCTAAAAACCGACGTGCCTGCAGCAAGGTTTTGGGGCTTTAAGCCAAATACAAATGAAATCTGGTTATGACGGTCATTCACATAACGATGTAAAATATGTTTAAAGAATATATCCATTGTAAAGTAAATGATTTAAATATCAGATCAAACACTCTAACTTTTTAAAACTTACATTTCAGTATCATCAAACTATTGAAATATTGCCCTCATCATAATTGGGTATTCCTTTGGAGAAAATGTAGACCTATTATTTATGAAAGCACTGGTTTCTCAAAATATTTTGTAAGAGTAAAGCATAACCTTTAATATATTTTTATAAATGCAATTGATACTATGTTCTATTACAAGACTTGCCGTGGACGCATACTTACTTTCTCACCATTCTTAGATAAGTGATCCTTTCTAAGAATCAATAATGTTAATTGCAGTGAATTTTAGTTTTATTTCAATGTTAAAGACTTGGTTTCCCAATGAATTTCCCTGTAAACTTTATGCATTCCTGTACAAGCATCCTACATCACTTTTGGTGATTAGTTCCATGGATGTGTAATATTACGTTAATCATCATCCACTTCATTTTCATCGCCCTGTGATATCATGAAGGATAAGATGTCAGGAAATAGCTGGCCATATGGCCTGGCAGGTGTGTATATATATACAATGGTTTATGCATCATACATTCACTTGGTTTCTAGTTTTGACAGAAAGAGGTCTAGTTCACACAACCCGACACCACGGTCCCAGGTCAAAAATTCTGCCATCTTTCAGGAGTCCAGTTGTTGGCTGAATCATCAGAAATCGTTTTAAATGCATGAGGGATTCAAACGTTTATATTCCTAATTCTTTGGAATGTATATTCATTTATAGGAACAAAGTCTCAAAATATAACCTTGCCAGGTTATTGCCATATTTTAATGTTAATATTCAACCAACATATTAATTCACATTTGATATGATAAATATGCTCTTTTACAGGCCTACATATCAATACACGAAATGGCTCTACCCATAATATTTTTCAACTCTTTAGTTAGTCCATAACTATTAATCACAAACCCTTTTACACAATTTGGAAAATTGTTAAAGAAAATGGACTTAATTCCAAATGTAGCTGCCATCATGACTTTGGCATACCTTTACTCCATCAACTTTGAATTCTATCAGTCAAATTGAAAATTTGGACTACTTAATTTTACTTAACTCGTAATGGCTGTTAATGATGACAATAACTGTTTCTCGAAGCTATAAAACAACTTTTATGACCATACTCAAGAATATTAGAGAGCTAAAAGTACTGAAATTGATAGTGTTGAATCTGTCCGTTCCATTTCAAATTCCACCGGTATCTATTCTTGACATTAAATACCAAGGTTACGACAAAAATGTCCCCTGGAAACCACGGTGTAAAGTTTGAAAATAGGCTGGTAACTGTCACAGAGATTTGGGGTATAAAGTTGGGATTTTTGAAGTCCAGTTTGACAGGACTTTTATTGGATAGGACTATTCGATTGGTCCCATGGTACAGATCATTACATATGAACTTCAAAATCTGCTTTGATTTGATTCCAGTAGCAGGTTGAAAAGTGCTCTATTTTTGCTCCTTTTTGGTGTTTTTTCTCGACAAAACATCAGTTTAGCACCTGTTCCGTTTTCCTGACCATAATATGATGAGATGACTGAGACAGTTGATATTGATACCAGATGGGGTATACACATGCAATGGAGCGGGTGGTTACTCAGGGAAAAAGGCCTATGGAGCCAATATCAGATACCGATACTGATGCTTAAAAATTATTCAATTCAATTTACATTTTTTAAGTCACTAGCTGTTAGGATTTTATATCATTTTACCTGACAATATTTTGGACAGCGAAAACTGGTTATATATCAACAGGTCTCTATTCAAAAGTGTAATTTTACACAGGTTTGAATTTTAAAAAGTCTATAACCATTCGATTTTTGCCATTGCTCATACTGTACTATGAGTCTACACCAGTGGGATATGGGCTGAGATCAGAGGGTGTCATATTATAATTCTTGTAGCTATCACAAATTACACAGTTTAAAAGAACTGAAGATATAGACCAACAATCCTTTCAATAAAAAGTCTCATTTTGCACAGGTTTGAAAAACAGTCTATAAACATTCAATTTATTCCATTTCTCATGTACTGTACTATGAGTCTACACCAGTGGCAGCAGTGGGATATGGGCTGAGATCAGAGGGTTTCAGAATTTCTTGTAGCTATCACGAATTGCACAGTATTAAAAAACTGAAGATATAGACTAAGAATTCTTTCAATCAAAAGTCTCCTTTTGCACATGCTGTACTCTGTGAATCTAAACCAGTGGCAGCGATGGGATATGGGTGAAGATTAGTGTATACATGTATTTCAACATTTCTCATGATCAGGAATCATATAATTTTACAAAGTGACAATATAGACCAACAAATCTTTAAAAAATTAAAACAGGTTTGGTTCAACTGCATTATGAATTTGTCTAAACCAGTGGCAGCAGTGGGATGTGTGTCTATCAATTTTTCTACAGTACAGGTCGTGAAATATAGTTTGGAAAAAACTTTTATATTAAGAGGTCTTTTACAGCTTCTTACATGCAAGGAAATATTCTATCTGTCTTTTTATCTCTTGCTTTCACTATCATTACACTGGTCGCTCCCCTCCCCTCCGCCCAAACAAAAATCCAGGTATAAGGATATGAATTTGAGGAGTAGAGTGCAATTTCGACGAAATGGAAGGTGTGTCAGCTCAATAGATCACAGTCTAAATCTGGTACAAGTATAGTAATCTGTAATTACCGGGAAGAAAAATGTGGTTTAACACAATCTTGGGGTTCACCAGATCATGACTTGGGTGTGACATTCTATGGCAGACCTCAAACCACCGACCAACAAAATTTGCATACTATATTAGAAACATATCTCCTTTCATCTCTTTCTTGTCCAAGGTTGGTTGGATTTGAGAGGGCACAGCTGGTCAGGGTCAGAGTCCAGCAGGGTTAGGTGACCACTTGATTACACCCCACTGTGACTAAATCAGTCCAGACCAGCTGTAAACTGGCCCAGTTGGACCGGCCCGTCCAATACCCATGGCTCGTCAGTCTGCATCTTTTCCTCACTTCTTGCTTCCTGGCGAGACCGCAACACCGCAGATTCCCAGTTCAAGCTCGGGACAGTAAAAAATACATTTGATGTAATGTTTCTGTGGTGTTTATTAGCAATGTTGACTCATACAAACAATACATTTTCCCATGATTGGCAGGAATATAACATTTTACACACATGGTTGAGACATTAATTGGGACATTGCCTCCAGGCAAACATGATGCAGGAACAAAATTACATCTCCTCTATCCTCCAGAAGGCTACATCAAGGCATTGTCCAACATTGTTTTTATTAAAAGAATTCTAAACTGTCAGATTCTAAATGTTACCTAAATGGTTGACTGGAACATGTAAATTGAGTGGTAAAAATATTACACTTCCAATTCTAATATTTAGTGCTTCAAAAGAGCTAAAATTCTATATGACCTGCATAGGCACACTGTGCAAGAATGAATTGACAGTACGTGGTTCACCTTTAGGACTCTTCATGATATCTTTTCATGATATCTGAATGTAGAAACATACGTCACACATCTAGGTTTGAGAATTTGTTAAATAACAAAATCAGAATGTGTGTCAATGTCTTTTATATCTTGCACTTTCAAATGATTACCAACTACAATATTTTCATTGTCTAGGTGACTGTCTTCATAAAAGGCCCCAAGATGAGATGGTATGCAGACAGACTACTTCCATAACAATCAACGCACTAGACATTTGGCTTGAAGCCATTAGCGTGGGGGAGGGTCTTGGTCAAAGTTGAAATCGATACCCACTCAACGACTACCGACTCCCACCCAAACTATCTTGAGAGATATCTAAAATTGGATTCCTGCCCACTCTCTGGAATACTTTCCTCACTGGACCTGAAGCCATGAATGAAAAGTAATCACTTTTGGCACAGACTGTCATCTGGTTCTTTCACTTTTTAAGAGTAGTGAGAGAGCACTGCAGGCATTTCATCTTGGAGAAAGACATGTTGCTGTAATATTATTCATAAAATATAATGGAAAATCACAACTATCAGTATGTTAGGGCTGAACTAAGCTTAATAGCATCAAATCTTTTGACCAGGTAAACACTATCTGATGTGGTGGAAACTGTTTTTCAGTTTTTTTCTCATGTAGTTTCCATACAGCAGCCAGGAACTCTTTAAACTTGGATCCTGTTTAAAGGCTTGACAAAAGTTAGGCCAGCCTAAATGTTGGTGTATATATGCATAGTCTTAGTCCTTTGCAACTATCTTGAAGGATCTGGAATAAGGATTTCAGAGGCCATTGATAGGGGTTTCGGATGCCCTCTCCCTTGGACTGGTGAAAAATCCATTTCATATCCTTTCCCGAACCCTTTGACGCATCATTGGAAAAAAACTTAAGACCCGGTCAACACGATACAATAGTTTGTGATTTATCACCAATGAAGATGGCAAATTGTAGATCTTCCTTGCTGCATCCATTTTGTTCAATATACTGCGCAGTAACCGATCAGAGTTGCTCTTTGAAATTATTGATTAATCGCTAACCTTTATGTTACAGGCCCAGATTTCAAACATTATGGCCCATATCCGAATATCGCCTTTCAACTAAATAACCCAGGTCTAAGTAATTGTTATTTAGACCATTGGTTTAACTTTCAAAGAGTCCAGATCTATCTTGCATTGTAGTTCAATATCACCGCAAAAATGATGCTACACAAATATCAAGAATGGAGTAACACTTACCCTGGCTCCTTTTCTACCTTTACAGTTGCACATTCTGCATGTTTCATCGCATCGTCTCTGCATAGTGAAAATAGGAACAAGAGAATAATGATAAAAATCACTGTCTGTTCATATTAAATTTACTAGATTGGAAATTTTGAGTGTATTCATTTGTACGATTGGTCTTACTAGATAATTATAAATCCATTTTGAACATAGTATTACGAGTTGCGCCTTGAGCATTTTTTTTTTGGAAAAGTGAATTTGAAACATGAAACAATAAACATTTAAAACATGATACCAATCCATCCCTAATAAATTCATACTTGTATAAAATGCATGAGAAGTTCTCCATGTAAGACGTCACAGATTACGCCAGAATTGCCAATTCAAGGATGACCTGCAAAGGCCCAAATCAAAACTTTAGAAATACATAATTTTGGAACACATTATCTGATTGTGCTAAAACTTTCACACCATGTTATCTTCTTTCTCTTCATTTATTGACAGCACATTAATGGCTGGGTGAAGTTCTCCTTTATCATACGATTGTCTAGACAGTATTGATGTGCTGCTATTTAAAGTTTTTCCATTATGAAGTCAATTTCATCATGCTAAAAACTTTTGTAAAAGAGAGATGAGAGCAATAAAACTGAAAGTTGAGAGTACTCTACATTCAATCTGCAGATGCATTTAGGTTTCAAATTGAGAGTAATTTAGAAGACCTGTCATGAACGCACGTTCTCTTTCCAAAATGGCAGGCATTCAAAACTAGAACATACGTTTGTCTCGTTTACAATGTCTCTGATATCATTGATCAACATAGATTACAGAAGTCTTAAGCCATGTTGAGAATAGTCCCATAATTTTAATCCCTCATTTCAGATTTTATAGAAAATAATCATGAAAACATATTTTGTTCACGCAGGGTAGCCATTTTAGTTTGTAAAATGTGGGCTATTGATAACATGACATTGTTTATTCAAATATAAATCATACATGTAAATGTAAGGTACAGATCATTAAACTAACACTAACAAAAATCTTCATGGACAAGATATTTTGAATAAAATTTACACCAAGATGTATCAAGATCTCAGCATCTGAATATCATTGGTGTTATAGTACACAACCTGTACACATAATTATTCGCTTACCTGTCATCACTGAAAAGCAAAGTACAAAGGATTTACAGTGGTACCATTGTACCATATGTATTGTTTTCAGATTTTACTGTGATAACAGGTAGCGAAGTATTCTGACTTACACTGTGTGAAAAATACTCTTCAATAATATTGAAACAGGGAATAATTTTACTTTCCAAATTTGATTGAGTTTTGAAGTAAATATTTTCAACAATTTACTGTGCAGTTCTATGCTATAAAAATGAACAGCAAATTGTGATGCAATACCATGAAAATTATTCTCTGTGAAATAGTAGGACCAGATTTACTATCTAAATTCTGGGAGTTTAGTAGCTACATCCTCTACACACTTTTTTATTTTCTGCATCATTCTACAATGACATGACAACTAGAGTTCCACAGATTGTCAAGCTGGGCTCAGACAGCGGTTTGTGACAGAGGACACGCCCTAATGGAGCTCTTACAGAAGAATGCGACCTTTGACCTCCGTCATGTCAGACTCCATTACCTGGAGGTTCTGAGGACAAAGTTCAACTTGTGTGGATGTGGAGATTAGATCAAGGGAAAACGTGCACTTTTGTGAGATTTGATCACGGAGATTCAGGTTTTCTCTGTTTTAGTGATGTAAATTCATGAGTGAAAAGTAGATTGAATAATGCATGAAAGCCACAAATTTGACATCCAGTGTTATTCTGGAGCTTTATAGCTCAAGGGATCCCTTTTATCATTCTGCAATATCAGGGAGATGCATGAAGTGATGTTTGATATTGGATACCTTTGACTTACAATGATCACATACACTACACTCATGAGTGATCTGTATTTGAACAACGTACAAAAACTACAGATCTGACAATCTATGTTCACTGTTTAAATGTAAATTTAAATTTACTGTACAGTCATAGATATATCCTGAAGCAAAGCTTGTAAAACTGATAATTCTTGCCAAAAGAAAAGAGCAACCTATTTTTTTCACGTAATTTGTGAAATAAGTGTAATTTTGTTGGTGTAAAATACTATCTACATGTATGATAGGACTACATTGCAAACAAATTTTAACTTTCAGTAATCATAAATGTGAAGGAATTAATTTCAATGAAATGAGTAGGCCTACACTACACATAGCATGTAGAGAATTTTGTAAGTTGCTAAAGATAATTATTCTTAATATTAGGACCGCTATTCTTGGTTGTTTGTGGTCTTTATACATATAACCATAGCCACAACACCTTGAGTTTAATATGGGTGACAACTTAGAAATCCATTAAATATTACATGAAATATTCCATACATTTTCCTGCAAACTAAAGATTTAAAGCACTAAGAGTAAAACACTTTCATAAGCATCAATTTAAAACATAATGTTTCAATATGTTATATTCAGCTTTCCTACAATTAATACATTTCTACAGTACAGCATTTTATAACTAACAAAGCACTGTCACAAGTACATGTCTGATTTCAACAAGATCACACCAAGATCACAGCAGTTCAGTGTCTTGTGGTTTGTTGGTGTCTCGGTGTAAATCGCTCTCCGTAGGGGCAAATTAAAC
>BQKZ01000523.1:97230-118488 GCA_036244855.1 Temnopleurus reevesii | reverse complement strand
TGTCTGATACTGAATGTTTCCTCATACTCCACAATACAAAGCCAGACGAAGTGTCTGCGAACAATCCTGATCGAAAGAGGATGATTTTTTTTCTATCCAGACAGACTGGAATGATCGTTAACTCAACCAATTTTGACTCAACTGATCAATTAAATGTCTCCTCTTCTTCATCAAACCTGTTAAGTTCTTTGCTCAGTTTGCAGCTATCAATGAATTCTGCAAGAGATGGCTTAGGTTCTGGATGCTTTTCGTATAGTCTTTAGATGGATGTTTGACATCCCTCCCTCTGATCGAAATACAAAAGATTAATTCGATCTTGACTGGAATGACTGATCAAGTAAATTTCTCCTCTTCTTCTTCAAACCTGATAAGTTCCTTGCTCAGTCTGCAGCTATCGATGAATTCCGCAAGAGATGGCTTAGGTTCAGGATGCTTTTCGTAGAGTCTCAAGATTGACGTCTGGCAACCCTCCCTCCATTGGTCGATAAGCTGCTGTAGCGTATCCAGATCGTTCTGTAAACGAAAATTTACATAAAACAACATTCAATAATGCTGTAATGATTTATAATACAATTTGTATAGAGTTTAGTGTACCCTGTAGAGTGCTTAAGCTTATACAGTGGAACCTTGTTATAAAGAGGTAGGATATAGCAAGATACCCGTCATAACAAGGTGATTTTATTGGTCCCAGCTCTTTATAGTTCTTTGTTTTTTTTACCCTGATATAGTGAGGAACCTGATATAACAAGGTAATTTTCACGGTCCCAAGGACCTCGTTATAACGAGGTTTCACTGTACTGGAAATGTTATTACTTGAATTCTAGCCCTCCCTTCATTGGTTGATCAGCTGCTGTGAAGTATTAAGAACGTTCTGTAAAAGAAAATTGAGATTAAAATAAAATTTCATGCCGTAATGAATACAATTTACAAGTTTTATAGGGCTTATATACGCTCTGTAAAGTGCTCAATACTGTCATCATTATTACTCTGACTCGATCCCTCCCTTCATTGGTCGATCAGTTGCTGAATAGTATCTGGATTATTCTATATAAAGAGTGAGAGCCAGGACACCAAAGCATTATAGGGGTTTTGCTTTACAGAAATATAACCTATTCATCATATTGCCTCCTGGCACATAGGACAGAAATCTTAATTGAGGCCTCAAGATTTGTAAAGGCACTAGCGGAGAGTAGGGACCACTTTGTGGTGATGCTAGCCAGTCGATTTTTGTCAACTCCCACTGAGCCACAAATCTAGAGAGACTTAAAAGGCAATCCCCCCCCCCCCCACGGCTCAAAGAGGAGTATATTTGTACATTTCTGTTCCCTACTATAAGAACTAATTTATCAAATAGATTTTGGCTCTTTTAAATCACTGCATAGAATGAGCACAATGTTGTTCCCCCCCCCCTCCCTACTGGACCCACCATGATGTATTATGCACTTTGTCTCTGCTGAAGACTCAAAATGGCTGTCACAGAAAAAAAGAATGGAGCTTCCTAGCTTGTTTACTGTACAAGTTTGACACATGTTCATTAATCAGTGAGAGACATTAACGGGCTTTAAAAGGATTGTTTTTCGTCCTATGAATATCAATACAAGCAAGCGGCAAAGGAACACCTTCTTAAATCTAAAACAAAGCGTTGGGGTAGTATATGTGCCGTAGGTGTCTTTATGGTTCTTCATATCGGGGAGCGGTATGGGTACTTTTCTAGAACAAGTACCAGTGCGTGCATTGTTTACATTGCGCGAGATCACTTCCGTACTAGAAAAATACCCATAATGCTCCCTAATATGAACAATCCTAAAGTCACGTAATCTTTAGCTTGGGNTCGAAGGATTCCGAAACCGAAATGCAAAAAACGAGCCCTAAAATCAGGTTTTTGTTTTACATGATCGAATTTGATATAAAACAGTTCTTTCAACATTTTATCCACATATTCACCTTTTCGTACATGTAAAATATGTTGTTTTCGTGATTTCCCTCGTGGTTCTTCTTTAATTGAGGCCTCAAGATTTGTAAAGGAACTAGCGGACAGTAGGGATCACTTTGTGGTGATGCTAGTCAATTGATTTTTGTCAACTCCCACTGAGCTACAAATCTAGAGAGACTTAAAAGGCATCCCCCACCTCATGGCTCAAAGAGGAGTATATTTGTACATTTCTGTTCCCTACTATAAGAACTAATTAGATAGATTTTGGCTCTTTTAACCCTTTGAACCCTAATGGCCGGTTTTCAGGCCATGCTGAGAAAGTAAAATTCACTATTCATTTTATTTGTCAGCACATTCCCTTTTAATCATTATTCTATTCTGTGCTGAATACACTTTTATAGTAGACAAATACAGAATTTATATGACTAAAGATAGAAAAAAAATTAACAAAGAATTGAATTGTTCAAATTTTTGACATAAGTCAAGAATGCACAAAACGTAAAATAACTCGGGGTACAGCTCACGAAATATGAAAATAAGTCAGGGTTCAAAGGGTTAAATCACTGCATAGAATGAGCACAATTTTGTTCCCCCTTCCTCCTCCCTACTGGACCCACCATGATATATTATGCACTTTGTCTCTGCTGAAGACTCAAAATGGCTTTCACAGAAAAAAAAGAATGGAGCTTCCCTCTTGTTCACTGTACAAGTTTGACACAGGTTCATTAATCAGTGAGAGACATTAACGGGCCTTAAAAGGATTGTTTTTCATCCTATGAATATCAATAAAAACAAGTGGCAAAGGAACACCTTCTTAAATCTAAAACAAAGCGTTGGGGTAGTATATGTGCCGTATGTGTCTTTACGGTTGTTCACATATATCAGGGAGCGGTATGGGTACTTTTCTAGAACAAGTACCAGTGCGTGCATTGTTTACATTGCGCGAGATCACTTCCGTACTAGAAAAATACCCATAATGCTCCCTAATATGAACAATCCTAAAGTCATGTAATCTTTATCTTGTGGTCTGAGGACCAAAGCTTGCTGCCCCAAAAGCAATCTGTATTGAAACAGTTCAGGTGGTACTGAATCAAAGCTTTTTTTTTATTTACCTTTGCTCTGTACATTTTGACAAGTTTCAACTTCCTTAACGTCTCCTCTCTCTCTGCGACAAGTGATGTCAGTTCTTTCCTTCTCTGTTCGCAATCAGTCTTCTTCTCCTTCTCAATAACCTTTGCGTCATCCCTATCATCCATCATGTTGAGAATCTTGCCAAATTTTTTTCAGACCTACAAGAAGGCCACAGAATGATCTTGCCTATAAAAGAGAATCAAATATTATATCAACATGCATTTATTTCTAAAGGACACGTTTTTTCTATAGGGGAGCTAGGTCCAAAAAGGACCGACTGGGGTGGGCACTAGCTTATCCACAAACACTAACAGATCAATATCAACAATATTGTGTCACTTGACATCACCAGATATGCGCATTGACATTTGTTCATATCAGGGAGCATTATGGGTAGCTTTTCTAGTACATACCCATACGTGCATTGTTAACATTGTGCAAAATCACTTCCGTACTAGGAAAAGGACCCATAAAATAATGCTCTCTGATATGAACAACCTTAAACTTTTAATAAAGCTTGGCATGTATTGTCAGTGGCAAGAATTGATCGCAACTTTCTAGCAACACGCCTGGCCAAAGACAATCAAATTTCGACCAATCATGGAATATGCAAGCTGTGTATGGGACCCCCAAACCAGCAAAGCAAAGCACAAAGCAGAATCAGTTCAGAGAAGTGCCGCCCGGTACGTAACAGGGGACTACTCNCCATACGTTTGAAGTACAATAACGAGCAATCGATAATTAAAACATACCTGTCGTAACACGGAATAAGAACACTTTGAAAATCAAGAAATCGACATTTCTGTTAGCGACCGCTGTGAAAGTTGAACTTTGTGACAAAAAGTTCCGGCCGCTGGTTAGTCTTACTTCAAGACGTGCGAACTACAGAAAATGGTTTGATTAATTTGAAACCCAACAGAGCAAATCGAATTTCATAACACTAACCATATTATAATCCTCTCTGATATGAACAACCTCAAACTTTTAATGAAGCTTGGCATGTATTGTCAGTGGCAAGAATTTATCGCAACTTTCTAGCAACACGCCTGGCCAAAGACAATCAATTTTGCTTATCCAGGCCAGAATCCAGGGTTCTCGAAAACTGTCATACTAGCTCTCATTGGAACTTTGATCTATTCTTCACCTTTGTCAAACAAAACTCTATTAATTATCACACATTTCAGGCCTATATTAACTGTTTTGAGCACAATATTATAATATAAGCAGCAAATTAGGCCTTCTTGGTTTCAATTATTATCTTTATTTAACAGACGGAGGCCTACCTATATTGATTTGTTAGGTAGACCTGCATCTGTGTAAATTTGATATGCAACACATAGCCTACTTTGTAACTATTGTAAATAGTAAAAGCCAGGTTCTTACTCTTAGTTCAAAGCATGTTTTTTTTTAGCAAGAAATACAACCGATTAGTGTGCAACAATTGTCCTTGGAGGTCTTATATGTACACTACATGAAGAAGAAAAAGAAGAAGACTTAAGTCTTAGACTTAAGAATACCATACAGAACTCAGTGTTATTGACCTATTGAACTTACAAGACTCAACTTCTCGACAAAGTCAAAAGTTCAGATGAATCACAACACTCTGCGACAAGGACCAGTCTTGAATCATTCTTGAAAAAGTTGAAATGCGATGTAACTTCTATAATTGGCTCTAATAAATCTACATTTTCAGTAAATCGTTGCTCCAAAGCCACATCGACTTGTTTGCAGTCTCGATCCTCAAGCTTAAAATTTGGGGTTCAAAGCTCAAAACTCCTCTGGCTCTGCAGCAGTCTGATAAGTACACACGCACAGATCAATGACCGAACGGCGGCTCGGATCGGGTATCAAGCAAAGGGGTGATTCCCGCGAAATGACGTCATATCAGCCTTTTAAATCATATTTATGAAAATGGCCGTGTATGCGAAGTGCGGCAATCAACGCTGCTACCAAGAACGAAAACAGCTGCGAAAGGAGCTCGAACGGGGCAGGAAAAACCTCATATCGTATATTGGTGAGTAGAATAGACCCTACTGCTCTTGCTTGTAACATTTTCTTTTAAATATACGTGGGATAATAAGACGTTTTTTATGAATAATTACCGGCGATTTTGGTAGGGCCATTGTCCGGGGTCTCTCGCTTGTAAAGCAGACAAATGTTATTTTTGCCCGCTGAGAATACCCCGTCTTCAGACCCGCATCTGACTGTGTGTGAAGTGATACAGTATACTTTCCTCGTTGCATTGTTTAACCCGCTTGCTTGCACTGTCGTATCGAAAGTCACCATTTTGTTTCCTTTGTGTTGAATGGGGATTTATGATTAATGATCTGTGAAATGCTTTATTAAGATTAAAGATAGCCAAAGCCTTGAAATTGAATATGCTTTGGTTGTTAAAGTAGTGTCACTGTCAGTTCATGTAGGCCTACATAGCCAGAGAGGTTTTTTATGCTATGTGTTTAACATGTTACATTTTGTTAGTTTGATTTTTGAAGTGTCTACATATTTTTTACAGTCTAGATTGTATACTACTTGTTAGGCTTTATACCTGCGGATTTATTCATACCTTATAGTAACCTTCAACTCTTTGACATTTATTGTAATTGTACATTTTTTGTTTTCCCTTTGTTGATGGAATTTTGTGGCATGGCCCTAAAAATAACAAAACTAATGTCTTATTACTTTGCAATTTTAATGTCATACAAATTGAATAGTAGTACTAGTAGATTCAGGATTTGCAGGGGGGGGGGTGGGTAGGGGTTGCAAATTTTCTCAATTCGTCCCTGAATAAGTTTACCTTGTCCCCCTACATTTAAAAGCTGTGTCACAGAACAAAAGTGTGAAGTTATGTCAATTTCCAGACTCATTTGGAATTCATTATCACACAGCTAAATATACACAACGTACTTTACCCTCATCTCGGCAAATGCAAATCCATGTGTTCATTGTGAATAAATGTTTCTTGGTCTGCATGATAAGATGAGGGCTCGAAATAGGATTTCATCAGGGAATCATTCAAGGCAATTTTGACAACATTTGGGCACTTTTCTACTCAAGAAGAACATTAGAGAACTAGGGGAAATCCAAAGAGGGCACTACAGCAAGCAAAGATGGTACCCATAGAAATTGCCTTGGGTTGCATATAGGTAAATTCAAAACCTGTAATTTCAGAGCATGTTAATAATAAGAGACTGTCAAAGCTCAACTGTCTTGAAAAAAGTAACAAGTTTGCCCCCAACTTTAACTTAAGTTGTCATACATGTATGTATATTGTTTGAAAGCATTCGAGGGGAGCTTTAGGAGAGCATCACTCTCACACTCCTTACAGAAGGACTCCATGTCGGAAAAATCTTGCTTTGATTGAGAGCGCAAAAATCAGACAAACAGATCAAATTTGAATGAAATCGGACAATAAATAAGGAAGTACTTATGATTGTTTGAAAAATATCTAAAGATTATCAAAAACAGTTACATTTTTAGCAAATATATTTCTAGCATGTGACCAAAAGTTGCCAATTTGCTAAAAATGTGCATTTTGAAATTAGTTTAAAGGTTAAAAAACTGCATATTGTTCTGTACCTCGGATATACCAAAATAATAACTTCAATTAAATATTTTAGTCATTTATAGTCTATGACATTTAATTCAAATAAATATCTATTCCATTGTCTGTCATCTTTCTCACCGTATTATGCCAACGGTATCGCGATACGGCTAGCGCATATTACCTCAATGCCACTCACACACACAGCCCTGTTAGTGCATGTTTAGCGTAAACGTGAATACACTGCCGCATACACAGAGAATATGCGGAATACGCACCGAGAGAGAATCTCGCGCTCGGGTCAACGGGCNTTTACATCGCGTATGTCAATGAGGCGCAGATGAGGGACCTGGCGCAGAGGAGGAACCCCTTTATACCATACATCCAAATTAGCTTCCATGGGAGCCTATTAGCTACAGTAACGCATTATTTTGTGTGTGCATCCCATTGTTTTTCTTTGTTAACTAGTCTTCATACAAGTCATCTTGAATATGCTTGAGGATGGATCAGTTTTAAAAATTCAATACATACACGTATATGTTCAATTTCTTATGTCATGGAATGTTTATAGGGGTTGGGTGTATGTACATACCAACAAGCCAAATTCTTTTTGGGGGCCTAAGACAACCTTTAAAAAGAAATTATGGTACAAATTGACCCCACTCCCCTCTGACAATTTTAGCATTTTGCTTTTATGCAAATTATAAATGCAGTGATGATTTGTGCATGTATCATGCCCTGTTTAGGCTGAATATTGATTTTAACTACATACAGGTTTAATCATAAAGATCATTGAATAATCAAATGTTTGTTGTTATTTTTCTTGCTTAAAATTGTTTGTCACAATGAACGTGAAAGTGATACAAGTATCTTGTTTGTTGGTTGTATAAAAAAAGTCAAGACAAAAATGGTAAAAGTGGGTATAAACCATCTCAGGGTACCCTCTTGTGTTCTATGTAGCATTTCCTCTTGATTGGATTTTAATGTAAGTTATGTATTACAGTATCTATAAAAGCATGATGCTTTTTATACTAGTAGGTGCCTTACACTTTCTATAGAATTTTATTCTCTTTTATGTTATTGAGTTGATCATGGATAGCAGTTCAAAGGCTGATGTTATTTGCATAATTTCACCTAAAAGATGTCCATATTCTATGGGCAAGTTCATATTTATGTAGTGTTGGACATATTTTTACAGTGCAAAATAGGAAGTACACGTACGTATGCAAATAAAGGCACAATTGAAAACTTGGTGTAGCCTTTGAGGGTTTTATATTTATTATAAAACCTTTTGATTGGTAATCTAGCATTATCTTGTATGAAACCCTAAGAGAGAAAAATAATTGTGACATGGTACGCAGGGAATAATTTTCCTGGTATCGCTTCGCAATTTGCTAGATGCATTTTTGCATGATTGCTACACATGAAAATTTAGCAACTTTTTTGCATAGGACTGTACATTAAAATATTCGAAATGTTTCCTTAATGTCTATAAAAAAAAACTGCTTGTGAAATTTGAAAAGTAAAATTATTCTTAAGGACGTAAATACTTGATCAATGCTGTAATAAATAAGAAATTACTGAAATATTATCATATTACAGTACATGTAGATGAGTGTAGGGTAAAAATAACTTTTTCTTTTTTTTTTTAAATAATTTACAAGTGGTCCTCTTAATATTTTTTCCCCTGGAAATATACCCCCACTAATATGTTTTGTGAGGGCTATTTTGAAGCTCACTTGGGCTATTTCTAATGTATAGGGGGCTAGTCATCCTCTGCCCCCATGCTGGTAGTACTGGATACAATGTACATTTGGTATTCCTCTTTAACTAAGAATACACAATTTTGACTATCTGCAATTTATTGGAGATTTATAGAGAAAAAAATGGAAATAATGCAACATCCTTGTTCAGTAGGTCAACATTCTAAAGTGGAACAAATCCCTGGAATTAATGTGCTCAAAACTGGACTTGATGAAGAAAGATATTATTATTAAATTGAAAATGTGATCAAAATCTGATAATTCCTTCAAAAGTCATGAATTTTCAGATTTTCTCAAAGTTGTCACCTCAAGGAGCCCTATCAGAGAGCATGAAACTATCAAAATTCAAAACTAAGAACATTTTACAGGATTTTGCTCAAATTTTCATTCTAAACATCTTTCTTTTTTCCTCATCTACATTGATTCCAGTGGTTTTGTTTCCCTTTAACAACCAAGGGATCATGTTTGTATTTCTTGAAACACATTGCTCGTAATACATGTATCTGCGTTACTAAAGGCAGGATAGACATGCTAAATTGTAGAGCGCTTTAGGGACTTCTGATATTATGTTAGACACCATTGAATGGAAATTGTAATTATTACTTTTGAGTTTTGATACATTTTCTTTCCTTCATTTTTTTTAAATGATGGTTCAGATTCTCTGTAGAACGAACAGATGATCATGACCCAATCACTCAGTAAAATCAAATTGACTTCACGTTGACCTTGAGTCCTGCTATCTTGTCATGAGTGGACTGCCGTGCTTAGGGTCCCCTTGTAATGCCCCCATCCAAATAAATGAATGCTCCCCCTGCGTTATGGCCATGACTGTTGTTTTGCATGGTTCAAATTCCTTTCTAGCCAAATTTAAAGGTGCTGCACACTGTGCCCCCTTCACACATGCTAACTGTACATTGTACAGAGATGTACTTGCTTTATTGTTATCCATACCACATCTTTTTGTTCCATGGTTTGT
The DNA here is from genome assembly GCA_036244855.1 of Temnopleurus reevesii. Lineage (NCBI taxonomy): Eukaryota > Metazoa > Echinodermata > Echinoidea > Temnopleuroida > Temnopleuridae > Temnopleurus > Temnopleurus reevesii. The sequence continues at coordinate 109,144 of BQKZ01000523.1, read as the reverse complement.
AAAGGGATAGGGCACAAATTAGAAGAAGGACTGTATGTACTGTAATGCAGTCTAACCTCGTTATAACAAGGTCGTTGGGACCAGAGAAATTACCTGTTTATGTTGAAACCTTGTTAAATCAGGGCCAAAATATAATAGAATACAAAGAGATGGGACCATTAAAATTACCTTGTTATAATGAGAGCTTGTTACATCAGTGCTCTACATGTCGAGGTTTGACAGTATACATTGTATGTTCCGCAATAAACTAATATTATACATAAATGCATTGAATACATTGTTCTAGGTTCAACAGTTATTGATATCAGTAAATTTGGTATCGCATCGCAATTTGTTATGCATTCTATGTATTGCTATACAAAATATATTCTGTGTAGCAACTTTTTCACATAGAGCTGTATTATAAAGAATTGGAAATCTGTTTCCTCAATGTCTAAAACTGCTAGTCAAATGTGAAAAGTAAAATTATTCCCTGTTAATGTATTATAAATTGATTGACTTATTTTTTATAGATTCATACCAGTAGGCATATTTCAATATATTCTGTATTATTATTATGCTTTATACTTAGTCTTTTAGAAAAGATGTACTTGTAGGTGTAGAATTTATAATCTAACTGAAAAAGGAAGCATACTGTTCAGGCCCTATTGGTGTAATATCTTAGCTTGCTGTTCAAGAAAAACATGAAAATGTAATATTTCATCAATTTACTTCCGAATACATGGTTGTTAAGTACAATTTAGCCCAATATCCCGTCAAGATATTAGATATATCTCCCTCCTTCTAAATATGATTTCATATTTGAAAATTGGATTCTTATAAATGGTTTCCTTGATTATTGGAACAATATTGTTTTCTTTTTTTTAAATGATTCAATAGATAGACCTATCTAGACACCATCCAAATCTTTTATTTAAAGGAAAAAAATGGATAAGGTTTTGATTGCCTGGGCAGATTCATAGGATCCAACTCAAGGGCTGACAAATAATGGCATAGACATGGCCTTAAAATATCATCCCCTCTTCTTTTTACCAAATCTATTTACGCTTAACCCCACCCCCTTGAGATGTTTATGAACATAAAAATCTTTATTATGAACACATTACAAAATAGTTCTGTTGTCATTTAAAAATGTAGGGTATTAATCAATATTGTCTTTAGGAAAAATTTGCCAAGTTCAATTGTTTTTCCCAAGTAATGAATCTTACCCATGCACAAATTTAGCAATATCAGACTTGGCGTTACCAAGTCTGATATTGTGATAGGGCACTCCGACTATTTTCAGGTCAGTTTTTGTTATCCTGATTTTTTTGTCTTTTACAGTGTAGCTAGGAAAAAGCTTCTGGGTTGTGTTTCTCAAAGCTATTCGTAGATCTCTGTTCGGAGAACAACTGGTGACCCTTTCTCAGGTCCAATTTAGTGACAGGAGTTACCATTAGATGCAGGAAAGGGCCACTAGTCGGTTGTAGATTCGTGCATCGATATTCATGCAGCTTTGCAAATTTTACCAAGCCGATGTTTACCTGGATGTTCAAGCATTAATTCTCGCCACAGACAGGCTATTTCAAACTATATCTTGTGATACTGTAAATATTGATATATGTTGAGTTTGGGAAGGCGACTTCCGGTTTGGGATGCTAATACGCAAGCGATGCTATCATTTTGGACAATTGCTGATTTTCTGAACCCTAAATATCATAGGAATTACTTGGTACTGCATCAAGGAAACACACGATGGTGGGATGATGGTTATTATCAGGAAATATTTGAAAATTAGTGTAAAAAACATGATTTTTCGATCAAAAACCTGGAAAAGTGCAATGCGCATGCATGGTTCTCAATAACCAGAAGTTGGTCATCTGACTCGCTTGACTTCTTTACAGTATATACTTCATAGCACAGCCTGTGGTCCTTAATTTTCTTTTATTGAACCTGGCGAGAATTAGGCTTTAGTTTAAAGCACTAAATGCAATGTATGTTTAGAAGTAAAGCATAGTTTTTTCTTAATTCCCTTTTCAACCTCAAGATATAATAATAATAATAATATATAGCATTTCTCTAGTCACCTTTTCAGAGGCACGAGACAAATTATCTAATATTATTACCCGGCCATAGCATAGCTGCCAAGCAGGCGCTTCTGCATTTAGAAGAATAAATTCCTGCCGGTACTCATTCACCTCACCTGGGTTGAGTGTAGCACACTATGGGTAAATTTCTTGCTGAAGGAAATTAACGCCCTGGGAGAGATTCGAACCACCGACCCTCTAGTTAAGAGGCGAGAGTCCGAACCACTACACCACGACGCTCCCATATGTCAGAGACATTGCTATCTTATCTGAATAATTTAGGAAAAGCAGGGTTTGAGTTTTGAAAAAAATCACAATCAAAGATCTGCTTCTTTATTATTTAATTTCCATTTACGTTTAACGTGTGCCTGTAGCATTAGAATGCTGTCGAAAACGTAGAAGTTCAAGTGATCACTATAGTGTAATTAGCATTTTAAATGCTTGTATTTTCAAATTGAACTGTCAAGGTAGTCACTTTTTATCATTTAGGAGATTTCGATATTGTTTCCATATTGTGTTGTCAAGAGTTCATACGTAGAGCTACATGTACACGGCAGGAGGAATTAAGATGCATTAATTGTGAATCTCTCTGCTTCCTGAACCCAAATCCCGCTCACAAAACTGATTTCATATTCACCTCCCTCAAGTGGGCTTGTTGTTTGAACAACGCGAGATGATGGCTTTTACATGAAAGCTTTTCTTCTTCCCCCTCAAAATTCGCCATGGCGACACTACAGCTTAATTTAGACATTTCGGTGGAGAGTTGTCAGCTCGTGGGCTCAGAAAAGACAAACACCAAACCTTCGCCAGAAGGGCACGGGGATCGAGACAAAAAAAAAGAGAAAGAAACATCGGGAGAGGAGGGGAAATCAATCATAGAATGTAACGCTATGTATTGTGGTTGCCAAGCACTACCCCATGTTTTGTGAATTTCCCGTCCAAATTACAACAAGGAAGTGACAGTGCTAATTTATAAACAAAAAAAAAAAACCTTCTTGTGTGTCTTTTGTGTCATTTTCTCGTCCCCTCTCCCGTTTCCCTCTCTGTGTGTCAGTCAACGAAATATACATGTTCATTTCCTCGAGCACTTAAAAGGTTTTTTTAAACTTTGCATGTATTGGTTGTCCGCTTTAATGATTCATAGCTCGTTTTCTGTTTGAGTGGCACAGTGTTTTTAGCCTGAGTTCGCTGTGGTTAACAGGGATTATTTGCTCAGTTGGAATTTGCATGTTAATTGCAGCAGAAGCTGTAACCTCCAAATGAAATGGATTTTCGTCCACTTTCTAGTAGTCGATAATGATGTGTTTAATAGTTTCTTCCATGTTGAAATAATTCTTGCCTTTTCCCCATAATGGATAAACATTGATTAACATTTTTATCCATGTTGGGATTAGGCAAGAATTGTTTCAATTATTATCTACTCAACACAAAAATCATTCAGTTGATATTTCTTTATTTGTGTTTTAAACATAAAATTAATAGATGATATACTCTGTGAATGTTTGAACAGTCAAGTGCATTCTAATGAGTTGAAATATTTATGGCAAATTCATAGAACTTTGTGAAATTCGCGAAAAGAGATCCCTAGCGAAAATCAGTTACTGAAATTAATAATTTGCCAAGAAGCTCTCAACGAGAATTTTAGGGGAGCGAAATTGGGTCCTTATGTAGTAGGATTGGAGTTACAAGGGGCTCTATAAATCACTCCCCAAAAGCATTTCAGGGGAGCTTTAGGAGAGCAATTACTCTCACTCCCCTTAAATTTCGGTCCCTGGCGAGAATTTCAGCTATAATGGTGCATTCATGTGCACACACTGTTATCATAATTTGACTATTCATCTATGAATAACAATAGCCTAGACCTGGCCTTCTTGCCCCTTACCCTCTTCCGACTGTCACTTTGAATCATAGCCAGGTCTTCATTTTGTTCCTTGTTTGGGGTGATACATGAAAAAAAACTATACCCCTGTGAGTCATTGGCTTGTCCATTCAATTTATTAGAGTACCTTGAAAAATGAGTGTTTTGTCCAAGTTTGTTCCTATAATTTGAAGTTGATTTTTGTAACACGGTTATTTGATTTCTATTTTGTATCACTTAATTGACTACACCCCCCCCCCCCTTCACACACAGATCTTTGTATTGTTTGGTTACTCTTAAAAAAAATCTTTTTTATCAATTTAAAAATTCTAAGTCTGAAATCAAATTTTATGTGGAAATGAGAGTAAGAAAGAAGTGGAGGCAAAAGAACATTTGAAAAATATCAATTAATTTTTTTTTGTTATTATAAGCCCCTTTTCCCTCCAAAAAAGAATGATATTGTATGGTTGCTTTGTTAAAGATAAAAAAAAAATCATTTTATATTTCAAAGACCAATTTCAAATTTCTTGCGGAAAATGACTATTATAAGGCAGTGAAAAGCCAAAAGAATATTGGAAAAGTGAATGAAAATGACTTTCCTAGTTGGCTACCTTAGGTACATGTATTTCACTTTTAGATTTATTTGAAGGTACTCTGATATTTTTTTAAAATTTAAGATCATATTAAGTAAAAAGTAATTTAATAAAAGGTTTATTTTCACTACATTATATATACAATATATGAATAATCCTATCTATCTATAAAGGACAAATTGTCAAAGTTTTGATCTTTTCAATGAAATTTCTTTTCTGCTGCACTGTAAGGAGGGTAAACCTCTGGCAAACTTCCAGATTGTCCAAGAACAACTTTTGTGGTAAAATTATGCATAGAATTTCATTGTACAAAGTCAACTAATATACAGTACATATGTAGCCTATTTATGCGAATCTTGTGACGACAACACAACACAACAGTACAAAGATGACAATGCAATGATAAGATGGCAGTATACAAGAAGTGCAATCAGAAATTTAAAAGCTGGGACTGAATACCCTGTACCTTGTATGTTACTGAGCTACATTGTATTTTTGTGTACATTTACATCAGTGAATTGATAATGACAACAAAGTGAATCATTGATTTGATTCCTATTGCCTTCTATTGTTGCCAAATTACTATTTTTTATAAAGTGCTTAAATAAAATGTTCTGAATTTTCTCTGCTGAAAAAGTGTACAGTAACATTTATATTTCTCACCTCCAGTGTAACAATGTGAGCGTTTGTAATCTTTAAAAGCTGTCAAAGTGTGCACCATTTCTCAATCAGCAGCTGGTTTTTCTTTCAACATTTAAAGGAATTTGTCTGATGTAGAATTATCATGTTTCAGAATGTTTGTAAATAGGAATGTTCTCTCAAGCATTCTGGTTTCAGCTCTGATCCATAGACAATGTAATGAATGGGCTTTTAATTAATCAACCATACATGTATTCTGTCAGATTCTACGTCAAGAATTGCAAGTTAAAAGAGAAACAAGCCGGGGATTGTTATATGCAGTCTGTGAATGAGATGATCAAACTGTGACATTTGATCAAAATCTCATGATCTGTTAACCCATTCAGGACAGAAATTATTTTACTACAAATTCAGTCTCTATTCCTTTCCTAAATTGACGATAATACAATTTTGAGATTTCTTTTAGAACGTTCTAATCAAATGTTATGTTACCATATTGAATCTTCTTTGTTAAAAAGCGTGTTGAAAAGTAAAAGTTGCCAATTTGCATGAAAAATGATGATGTTCAAATGATGTCTGCATTGCAAATGTAAGGATTTATGACCATTTTAAGTTATCATTTTCATTTTAAAAAATCTCAGCTTCGAGCGGCAAATGGTGACAGAATGAAAATGGTCAGATTTAGTGTAGAATTTGGGTCTTTTTCTGCTCATGAATGCATCTTGTATATTTTTAGAGCACTACATCAAAACTTATTGAACAAAAATCGTGTTCTATCGCCCTCAAAGGGTTAATTAATCAACCATATTCTGCTAGGCTCTAAGTGTAGAATTGCAAGTGAAAGGAGAAACAAGCTTGGTATTATTATGCAGTCTGTGAATGAATAAAAATGAGATGAACAAACTGTAAAAATTTGAACAAAATCTCATAATCTGTTATGAAATCTTGAATTTTTAAAGATTCAGTCTATGAATGGATATCCTTGTTTTAGAAACTTTGACATACAATGTATCAGGGAGTAATTTTGATTTTCATATTTGATTTAGTAGTTTCAGACATTGAGGAAATATTTTCAACACTTTACTGTACAGTTCTATGTCAAATAGTTGCTAAACTAAACATAATTTGTACATGTATAGTAATCCTGCTAAAATGCATAGCAAAGTGCAATGCGATACCAGGAAAATTATTCCCTGAGTCTATGAATGATTAAAAATGAGATGAACAAACTAAAATGTTCAACAAAATCTCATAATATGTCAAGAAGTCATGGATTTTTAAAGATTCAGTGTATACATGTATCATTCATGGGGGATCTTTTGGTAGATACAGGGAGTAATTTTCGTTTTCATATTTGATTTAGTAGTTTCATACACAGAGGAAACATTTACAACACTCAAAATATATGTACATGTATGTGAAAAAGTTGCTACACAAAACCTGTTTTGTGTAACAATCAAATTTTGATGGGATACCAGGAAAATTATATCCTGAAATATGTGATTTACTCACGGGCAATTACATGTAGCTCCTCATTCTCTTCGCATATCAATTTTTCAAAAAAATAGATCAATGTTAAATTCTAAATTGTTATATGGTTCAACATTATTCATACCATAATAGATTCAGAATTGAAAAGGGCATACTCGAGCAAAAAAAAAATCCAAACATTTTATCAACTTCTCTAAAAAGGAGAAGAAATGTGAAATTCGATATAAAGAATGAATTATGTAGACATCACAGATACTATCAAAATTGGCTACTTTGCTGAACCCTTCAGAAAACATAACTGAATCTTTGAAAAGTTGTATTTCATCTTACCGGATTAATACGGATTTTGCTCAATTTTTCACAGTTTGTTCATCTAATTTTTCTTCATTCATTTAGAGCACAGCAATAGAGCACTTTCTTAATGTATTCAAATATTACGCCCGCTTCTTTCTCAAATGCACAATGACAAACCATTTGTTCACCTGATATGAAAGAGTTGTATTTCAATAGAAGGAATATGAATAGCATGCAAGTGGCTGTTGCTAGGTTTGGTCAAGCTACAATGTTTATCCAACCTCGCAAAGTTAATGTACATATACATGCAAGTTCATGTAGCATTCTTACTATTTTACTGTCTCGCATTATTTTTGATAGGCAAATTCATCGTTTGTCTTGGGGCAAACGTGAATCAATTTGAATACATTACAAAAGTGGTATGAAGTAGGGGGTTTTCCCCTCTATGTTCAGTGATTATTATTATCATTATTATTATTTCTATTATTATTATAAATTATTATTATTGTCATAATTATTATGCTAGATCCATTGGGTACAAATGGGTACCTGGCAGGAATATATTCCTTGGAATGCTTGAGTGCCTAACTGGCTCACTCGACAGTTATAGCCAGGGTAATAATATGGTACCTAGTATCAAGCGCAGTAGAGTATATGCATATAGTGATTGCGCTATATAAATGGACCTATTATTATTATTATTATTATTATTTTAAACTTCATGACCTTTTTCTAAACAGACCTTTCTTCTCTTTTTATCTCTTTGTCAGGTCTTGAGTGTGTGATTGAAAGTGTTTTCGGGTCTGAATTCGTACAGAAGGTTTCTCCTTTTAAAGGTAAGTGAAAGTGCAACTGTGTTTAATATGACTAAATACATCCTCTTTCGCTGTTATTTATATTCATGAATTCAAGTCTAAACAAGGAAGCAAGGAGAAAAATAATGGATAGGAAAATAAATTATTAGTATCTGTGCTGTTAATTAGTGTTGAAGCTGAAATAAAGTTCATGATGTCCTTTTGAAATTGAGGAGGTCATCGAAAATATACCATTTTTTATTATTAATTGATATAATGTAAAGACTGAGATTTCAGCATACAGTGTGTACATGAATTTTTAGCGAATTCACTAAATTGGAGACCTTTTTATATATTAGCAAGTCATTTCATGTATTTTCATGTTTTGAAATATTAGTTGAATTTAATTGAACATTTACTTCCTTTTCACAAACATCAATATAAAGTAACATGACAAAGTCTTACATAATACAGGTAACTCTGCCTATTAAAGTCGAATCTGGTGGGACCACACAAATCTTTTCGACTAATGATAATTTCGTCTAAGAAGAGGCTAATAACACTGATTTTGTATCATCTGTTCGACTTAGGCAGAGTTGACTGTTTATAGGATTTTTATGAGTCAAAATTTTAGCAAATTCATTGCTAGTACATTATTTTGAACCTACAACCAACTGGGTTTGCGCACGACTGTACACACGGCTGGTAACTCTTTACTGTACTTGTTGGTAATGCCTATGTTACCGAGTTTGCGCCACAGAAAGGGTCACCAGTCGTGCATGGAGTTGTCAGTAACTCTACAAACAGCTTTTTATGGCAGATTAGGGCAGTGTTTTTAATACCAAATCTTTCTTAGGGGGTGTTGTTGAAAAGTTGCGATTGATCGCAAGTTGCAGATGATCGGAGCGTGCCAATCACAATCAGTGTTTCATGCTCATCTTGTTAAATGCGCATGCTGTGCGTGAATGAAAATGTGTGTTATAATTGCAATGGATTTGCAGTTGATTTTGAGCAACACCCCCTTAAAGTTTCTTGATCATTCTGCACGAGAACTGTTACTAGTCGTGCGTAAAGTCTTTCGTAACTTTGTGAAACGCCACCCTGCATGCCCAGTGCCGAGTTTTCTTTAAAATTTGGAACAACTTTTTTTTTCTCCTTAGCTGCACAAGATGCCGCACATGGCCATGAACCGTGCGACTGGTTGGGTGAGAAAGAGAACTGTGCTATGTGTGCTGCAAGACAAGAAATAGTACAGGTAAGATGCAAAATCCATTTTAAAAAAAATTACTTTTGGTTCTTACGCAGTGCAGGATGTGCTTTCGAAAGTTGATTCTGAACAATGCAAGACGTAAAGTTCATGTTCGTGCTCAAAATTTTGTGTGCAAAACGGAGAACGCTCTGTTGTCCCCGAATCCAGGCCCGTTGTCTGGCAATCTCGCGTTATACATGAACCCACCACCGCTCAGCAAATCAGCGATTGCGTATTTATCGCGTAATTCATGTTCGTTCAGTGAACAGACCTCGCATGGGAGACTGTGTTCAGGACAAAAATGGTATTTTTTGTACGTGATCTTACGATGATTTTCATTGAAATTGCTCGAATTTAACATTTTGGTTGTTCTCTTTTATCCTGAACTGTGGCTTAAAATGATCCAAGGCCATCAAATGCGATGTAACTTTCGATGGCCAAGCTGGCCTCAGTGTCCACCTCATTCGGCCGTGGAGAATTATATTTTCCTTTTTCCTTTTATCCATTAGTTCCCGAAGAAGTTGCCTTTGAGTATTAAAAGCAACCTTGCCCTCAAAATAACCCAATTAAAGGCTTGCTGCACTGGCAGATTGCCCAAAGCCGACCGCACACCTTACGACAGGCTTACGATTCGATTCAGAACATAAATTGTTAAGCATTCTTTAATGGCATTTTGACAAATAAAATCTCTCTGATTCTTGTTTTGTAAACTCATACAAATATTGAACACCTGATTATGAAACCATAATCAGCTTTACAGTGGATACAGAGAACAAATCAGTCTCATATCATATACAATATTAGACTGTTCCAACTGTTCTGACTTCCTTATGACTCGGAGTCGATAAGGCGTTCCTTCCGTTGAGAACGCTTGCATTATACAATATTCTCTATTTTTCTACCATTTTTCTATTAATCGGTATATTCAGAATCTCAATATAACATTTTCTATATAAGATCAAATATTTCTAAGAGATACAATTACACTTTCTTTTAAAAATCTGATTGTCAGCCGGTCGTGAGTTGTGCGGTGGGCTTAAAGCACCTTTAACTGTGAGGAACGTGTCTGTGGAAAAGTAAAAATGTGAGGCTTTGTTTCTTGCCTGCCTGAAGTACACTCCTGGTTTCAAATTCTGCATCAGTGCGTGATGAAAGCTACATGCGAGAAGATGTGCGTAAACCACAGACAGCAAGGGGAATAAAAAGAACTATATACCGATATGCAGGTTGCCGAACTCTCATCAATTGTACTTGTGGCTTTGGTGTTCGAAAGTACCTCATCCTGCTCTCCCCTCTTTTATCATCAGTTCTTGTCTCTTTTGATATAACCTATCTTTTGTCTCCTTATTCCCGCTCGCTCGCTAATCCAATTTTGGTTCCCCTTTATTCTNTGTCCAATATTCATCAAACTTGAACCATCTCTATAGAAATATGTCAAAAGCATATTGCTATAATTTACAAATCGCGCAATGCAGGCGAGACTGCCAGGCGGCGTTTCACTTGTTGGTTCTTACGTAGTGCAGGAAGTAGATTAATAGTGTGCTTTCGCAAGTCGATTCTGAACAATGCAGGACTTGATTTCATGTTAGTGCATAACATTTTTGTGCAAAATGGAGAACAATCCGTTGTCCCCAAATCCAGACCCATTCCCCCCAAATGCAGATCTGTTGTCTGGCAATTTCACGTTGTACGGCAATTTCACGTTGTAAATCGATCCAACAACTGCTCAGCGAATCAGCGATTGCCTAGTTTTCACATAATTCATGTTCGTTCAGTGTTTTTAAGATGATTTTTTAAATTAATGGATATTAACATTTTGGTTGATCTCAATTGTAGCCTGTTCTACAGTACGGCATAAATTAATCCAAGGCCATCGAATGTGATGTCTACTTCGATGACCGTACTAGCCTCAGTGCTCACCTCATTCGGCTGTGGAGAATTATATTTTCCTTTTTCCTTTTATCCATTAGTTCCCTAAGAAGTTGCCTTTGAGTATTAAAAGCAACCTTGCCCTCAAAATAACCCAAAAATTAAAGGCTTGCCACACTGTCAGATTGCCCAAAGCCGACCGCACACCTTACGACAGGCTTACGATTCGATTCGGAACATAAATTGTTAAGCATTCTTTAATGGCATTTTGACAAATAAAATCTCTCTGATTCTTGTTTTGTAAATTCATACAAATATTGAACACCTGATTTTGAAACCATAATCAGCTTTACAGTGGATACAGAGAACAAATCAGTCTCATATCATATACAATATTAGACTGTTCCAACTGTTCTGACTTCCTTATGACTCGGAGTCGATAAGGCGTTCCTTCCGTTGAGAACGCTTGCATTATACAATATTCTCTATTTTTCTACCATTTTTCTATTAATCGGTATATTCAGAATCTCAATATAACATTTTCTATATAAGATCAAATATTTCTAAGAGATACAATTACACTTTCTTTTAAAAATCTGATTGTCAGCCGGTCGTGAGTTGTGCGGTGGGCTTAAAGCACCTTTAACTGTGAGGAACGTGTCTGTGGAAAAGTAAAAATGTGAGGCTTTGTTTCTTGCCTGCCTGAAGTACACTCCTGGTTTCAAATTCTGCATCAGTGCGTGATGAAAGCTACATGCGAGAAGATGTGCGTAAACCACAGACAGCTAGGGGAATAAAAAGAACTATATACCGATATGCAGGTTGCCGAACTCTCATCAATTGTACTTGTGGCTTTGGTGTTCGAAAGTACCTCATCCTGCTCTCCCCTCTTTTATCATCAGTTCTTGTCTCTTTTGATCTAACCTATCTTTTGTCTCCTTATTCCCGCTCGCTCGCTAATCCAATTTTGGTTCCCCTTTATTCTGCACAGTTTTCTTTTTATAATTTCAGTCGTTGCTCTTTTATCACTTTCAGTCTCCCTCTCCTTCTCAATCTAAATA
>BQKZ01000523.1:70899-93724 GCA_036244855.1 Temnopleurus reevesii | reverse complement strand
TGAAAAAGCCACAGATTTAGGGGTTTTGGATGTCACAAAAATGGACCCAACCCCGTGGAAATACCCAAATGGTTATTTTTCCCTTCATCTTCAGCAATACTAGTAAAGCTTAAAGATGAAAGCATTATGGCTGACGGACTCCGTACGCCACTAACTTGTCAATCATGCACTGAGCATGCTGGTGAATGAAAATTAATGTTAAAAGACAGTATCAAAATAGTGTATCCAAACTTCAATGGAATAAAAAGCTAATTTTCAAAATAACAATTATTATGAAACTTTGTGGTAAGACTAAGAAGGAAGAGATATATTTTCTAGGTTTTCAGTACAGAATAAAAACTCTATGCATCAATAATTTCATCTTCTGAATTAATCTGAATCAGGAAGGTTTAAAATGACACAAATCTGCTTACATGTCACTCATAATTTGATTCCTACTTCTGGTAAAATGTAAGATAATTTTATCTCATTTGATATGCAGAGCTGATTTTGTATTTGATTTTAATGTGTCACTGATATATTAATGTAAATGTTGTATGAACAGGGACATCTACAATATGATGGAAGCTAATTATTATTGATGTGTTTATTTTATTCTTTCATTCTTCCAGATATTCTTAGTTTCAAAGATATCAAAAGGAATTGCATACATTAAAATCAGTTTTGCAATAATTTGGCTTTGTTAAAGAATGCCTTCAATCTTAAATCCAAATGGGCATTTTCCCTTGATTTTCAGCACTACTAGCCAAACCTTAAAAATGAAAGCATTATGGCTGAACTTGAAGGAGTCCGTACGCCACTTACTTGTCAATCATACACTGTGCATGCTGGTGAATGATAAATTAGTGTTAAAATACTCGGAATGAGCCTCCTCGCTATCTCCTTCTACAAAGTAGAATAATATCTAGAGAGATTGATGATATCTTTTGCAGGTTAGGAGATGCTGATAGAATTAAATTCAATTAGAGAGGAGAAATATGTCAGATTGCGTTTGTCTTTTCTTCCATCTCTATCAGCCTTGAGGAGGCAGGTTTCTCATTAGAATTAAGGATCATGCACCGATATTTTATGTAGTGTGTGCGTGACAAGTTAATGGGTCTCGCCCTATATGTTAGCATAGTAATAATGATAATGATGTGTATACATCATAATTGCAATATGTATATGTCTATGGATATTGTCAATGGTGCATTGCAATTACAATCTAGCCTGATTATAGCATATCTGCCAGATTGTGTTCTTGTAAATTGTGAAGTAGCGAATTTACACTTTTAATCCAAGCCACTCGGGTTGAGAGCAGAATGATGTGGATAAATTTATTTATTCCTATGAAATTGCCCTGTAGGTTTTTGTTTTAATACATAGAATAAGTAAAGAAAAATGTTTGCATGGTTAAGCCCCCCCCCCCCCAAAAAAAACGAACGCATTGTTTCATTGGGCTCCACCGATGGACTGTCTAGAAATGCCTGGCCTGATTTTTTTTCTTACTTTTCACTCAAACCGAATAATCACAACAAAGTCATAGACGTATGAAACATAACCTGAAAAGTCATTGCAGAAGTTTTGGGGGTTTTCACTCCCTTCCAACTCTTTCTTTCCCTTGTGTGAAAATATGGAGACAGTTGTAAAAACCTCACTTTTCACGATCGACCGACAGTCATTTTTCAAAACTAAATTGAGGGCAATTGGAGGCCAACCAAACAAATTTTCCTTCTGGCCTTATTATAAGAACAAAGGTTTTTTACAACATTTCCAACCATATTTTTGGGATTCTTCTAGAAAGCAATTCTCGAGGGCTCATCAATAGAAATAAGATCATCTCCATCTGTAGTTGTTTTTAAAAGCTTGTTGAAAACTCATTTATTTCGTGAAGCTTTTCAATAATATCTTGTAACTTATGCATTATTTTAGTAACAATATCCACAGACCCTAACATCACAGCGCAGTAGAGTATATCCATATAGTATCTGCGCTATATAAATTATCTAATTATTATTATGTCTTCAACACATATTTTTGTCTCCTTTCTTTTTGAGACAATTCTAGAATTCTCTTCAAGATATTGAATTGGGTTACTGACATTTTTTAACATTATTAATTTTCATTTTCTAAGTATTCATCCTGTGCTAAAATTTCCTACCATATTTTTCATCTTTTCTAGGAATCCATAGCTCGTCATGAGGCGTACATTGAGACACTGGAAGAAACAAAAGATACCTCAAGGCATGTTACATCCAAAGAAAGAGTTCTCAGGGCACAGCAATGGCTTGCTGACTCAGGTAAGACTTTTCATCTTTTTTTTTGAAGGTACATTGTCTGGTAAACTAGTTACCGGTCACTTGAAAATTTCACAATCAATAACTTTGTCGATATATTTCAGCTACTATGTACATTCGTGAAAATAAACTGAAATAATTTTAGATCTCATCATCATTCCAAACACTTCATATTTTCCATAAAATTTTGCTTCGTTTCAAAATGCGCACATGTTTCTGCAGGTTCGTGATTTTGATACGCGTCCGATATGACCATGCTGTCCGATAATTGGATTTTCACTATGCTGCTCAGTTATAGTTTAGAGAGAAGGCCAAGAAAAAAAAATTGTAGTTGCCCTCCTATGACAGATCCAGATCCTCTGAAAATGACCCAACCTGCACTTTGATTCTTTTCAAGGAAATAGAAAAAAATCACATCAAAATTATATAAAATAATAATAATAATAATAGATGTAATGTATGTAGGGCACGTATGCACTCTAGCAGTATTCAAGGCGCTTTGCATTATTATTACCCTGGCTTTAGCCCAGCGTACACCAGTGCACACAAGGGCATGTGGCATTTCAAGGAATAAATATTCCTGCCAGGTACCCATTCACCTCACCTGGGTTGAGTGCAGCACAATGTGGATGAANGGGGGGGGGGGGGAGGCTTTGCTGAGATTTGTCAAACTTGGAAATAAGGAGCACCCCATTTTTTTACGCCTCTGTGTGGAAACATATTTTTCCATTTTTGCAATTATGGAATTTATAATCTTGTATGAACGATATCATCATGGAAAGAGTATCCAAGTTTAATGAACCTTTTTACGGCTTGCAGAGTAAAATAAGTGAATGTTTGGCAGAGATATGGAATTCCATTTTGTATATATATTCCTGCAGGGATTCATTTTGGTACTTCTTGTAATGTACATATATGGTCAATTGTACAATAACATCAACATTTTGCACTAATATGCAAGCAAAGAGATCTATAACTTCATTGATAATCTCACTTGACATTCAATTAGACCTATGTATCTGGTTAAAAATATACATGTATATGCTCTTGATATGCGTTTGATAGTTTTGCTGGACAAAATCCAGCTCTATTTTTAGGCAATATATCACAGACTCTCGATATTGTTCTCACAAGCTGATCATTAAAACTTACTTCCTCCTAAATTTAGGCGAAAGAAAAAATAGTTTGGATGCCCTCCACCAACAACCCTCTGAATATTATGACCAGACATTTATGACATCAAAAATCTAAATATCATTAGTTTTCACGCAAATTGGTAACTTTAAGCAATTTAGCACTTTATTTTTGGAAATGAGGATTCAATTTAGTAACATTGTATTTAATATAAAGAGAGAATTCAAAATTTTAGTGTTGCCAATTGAGGAAAGGAATAGTGATTGAATTTGTTGTCAAATAATTTCTATCCTAAATGGGTTAAAATAAGAGTCTACCCAAAAGTTATATTTCTTCAACAGGAGAAGAAAAAATAGATGAACAGAACAAAAAAAGTTTGAGGAAAATCGGACAACTAAGAGTTATGAATGCTTGAATATTTAGACAAATTGGCAACTGATGACCATCTATTACATTCATATCAATGTTATAAAATGTTACTTTTTTCCCCAAAAATATGATTTCCTGAAAACTTTAACCATAGGATATCTTTATGATAGATGTAAATCCACTAATTGCATGTTTACATTCATACAAATTTTGCAACTTTCTGTAAAAATAATGAATTTTGCACCATATTTATAATGCAAATTCTGGTTTATGCACCCATGATGTCATCAAATTGGCAACATCTCTGGAAACTTTCACTGATTTGCCCATTTTTTCAAATTTTTAAAAATGCATAACTTTTTTATTCCTTGTCCGATTTTCTTCAAACTTTTTTTTTCTTTTACTCACCAATTTTTTCTGCTTCTGTTGAAGCATATTTTTGGGTAGACTCTTCTTTTAAACTCCCTCCTATCAAAGTTGTATTTTCCTCATGAATTGTGTGAATTGTGCTCAGAAAATGAAAAAAATAATAATTTAAGAAAAACTTCTGCCTGACTGATGATGCTTTTCCAAAAATTGCATTGTAGGGCATCCAAACTTTTTTTTTTTTTTTTTTGGGGGGGGGGGCTATGAGTTGGCCGCTCTTCATGTATTCTTTGCCTTAAAACATGGCTTGATAAACTGAAATTTCTATATATTAGGATCTGTTTGAGGAGAATTTCAAAATTGTATGTTTGTGTAGAAGCATATCCTTCCTTTGCCAGTTATTACGTTTCAGATCATATACATTAAATTAAATTACAAGAGAATCCAAATGAATGTTTAATTGTACATTTCATTTACCATATTTAGACCTGTCAACATTTTGTAGTTGTAATGTTCACATTTTGTACCCAAGTCGATGGGCATTCTGATCAGTGAAAATTTGAGCAAATTCATGGTAAGAAAATTGGTGACAATGAAACCCCCGCAAATATGTCAGTTCATTCTGGTATTAGATCTCTGGTTGTTAGAGATTAATTTTATATTAAAATGGGGAGTAGCCAATATTTGTTGATTCGATTTTGTTTTTGTGCTTAAATATTGGTAGTGGAGCATTTTTTTTTTGCTGAAGCTGAATTAAATAAAACGCTCAGTTTCTTGCTCTTTTACAAACCTTTTTCTCTGTCTCTGTGGGGAAAATGGATATGATTATTATGATTATTAATAAGTAAACATGTAGTTATTTCACTTTTTACATTACACCATTTTTTTTTTAAAGATGACTAAGACAATAGTAAAAAAAAAAAAATAAAAAAAAAAATAATGATAAAAAATACTAGAAATGATATTAAAAATCTGATTCATTCAAAGAAGAAACACATTATAAATAATTTAAAAGAAAATCAGAAAATTCAAAAGTAAGTAGTTCACCTTTAAAAGAGGTTGAATGCAAATTTATGCTGAATGCGCATTTAAGGAAGCCTGTTATTATGGTCTTTTCATCTTCAATAGCATTTCAGCAAAATAAATACCATTGTGAAAGTTAATTCCTTGGATGCGTTTTGCCATGGACGCCACATCCCTTCCAACCAACTCTCTTTCTCTCTTTCTGCAGTCGTCTCCCTCACTACCTAAAAGAGTGACTCTTTGCCCCCATCACCATGGCAACCATATTGCAGACAATATGCACTTGCTCATATACCCTCTAGATGGGCTTTTTCCCTTCTTTTCTCTCCCTTTTCTTCCTTTCTTTTCTTTTTGCGTATAATGTCCCATGATGCTTTTGTGTATGCTGTCAGCTGGGCAGTGCGCATTTTAATAGCTCGGAGGCGACACCGCCAAAGAGTGTATGCCTGCCGCCACCATGGCCAAAACCTTCGTCAAAGCGCACACAAAGAATGAACCCTGCCGACTTTGACGGTCAAAATTTTACAGTTTCAACAGCGGTGTAACAGGATAATTATATGTGTGTACTCAATTTTTTGTCACCGGTTGAGTCAAGTGTGTGTAATGTTGTGCAAATTGCAGCATGGCAATATATATGTATACGTGTCGTGTCGTATGAATGGATTGGTGGAAATATATATTGTGTACACAAGCAATCTTTACTTGCACATGCAGTGCATGCATAATTTAGCAGGGGTTTCATGTCTGACAATTAATGGACACACTCTAAATATTTAGAGAAGACGTATGCATTTTTCAGTTTTTGCATTTATGAGAAATATGTTTTTCAGTTTTTGTGTGAGATAAAACCAATATGTATAAATATGTGTAGCAAGAGTAAAATACTAATTTTTTACGTTTTAGAAGAAACAAAAAAGAAGGATTTGTATTTTAATAAAATCTCTGTTTGGCACAATTATGAATTGATTAATTATTTAAGAAAAAGTTATGATGAAAATACTTAGTTTTAAACACTAAGGTAAGGATAGTTTAACTAAGATATTTTCCTGTTGACATTATATTCCACTGATCAGCTGTCATGTAGCACTCCTTAAACATATTGATCAGTGAGGACAAGTTACATGTAGTTAATTCTATTCGGAAAGTCAGGGTTTTTCTTCTTTTTTTAATCTTTTGTCGAATTTTTCTTGTTCCTTTTCAGGACTATTTTTTTATAGGTAACCCTACACCAAATCGTGCAACCACAAATCTGTTAGAATACATACTGATCAAATTGACGTAAAAACATGGCCAGCCTAATAGGATATTTAAGGAGCTAGGAGTTTAGAAATGATTATTCTTTTCATCCAAACTTCCTTCTTTTGCTTCCTCCTTGCAGTTCAAAGCCAAAATTTGGAGATTGCACGACAAAACACCAAGATATAACTTCACATACTTGTTGGAAATCTCCATTTTCAAAAGTCTCTTAAAAGAAGGGTTTTCTATAAAAAAAAATAATATATTTACTATTTAACAGGAGCAGAAAAAAATTAGTGAGCAGAGCAGAAAAAAATTGAGAAAATTTAGACAAGCAAGAAAAAAGTTATGAATTTCTGATGATTTGAAAAAAAAATCTAAAATCAGTAAAAATTTCAGGTATATTGCCAATTTGATGATAACATGAATGTGCTGCTAACCATCATTCTTTTTAAATTTATAGTTCAAAATTCATAAATTTTACAGAAGAATTATAAAAAGTTTGTATTAATATATATACATACATGTACATATAGGGATCTACATTAAATCATAAAGATATCCAATTGATAAATTTTGAGGAAATCATATTTTTGGGAAAAAGTAGCATAGAAATATTATTATGAGTATAATGAATGGTTAATTGTGCACCTACATGTACTATGTCATCAGTTGCCAAATGTTTTACATTTATTTTGTCGCCCCAATTTTTCTCATTTTTTCCCTGTTCATCTGTTTTATCTGTTCCTTTTGAACAAAAATTATTTTTTTGTTTTCTTTTGAGATTGTTTTCTTTTGGGGTCCCGGAATAAAAGAAATGCATGGATTGGATATCAACATTTTGGTTGGCTAAGAAACTCCAATAAAACAGCAATGTGAAAAAATACCATACAGTATTATTGAGTACTTCATGTTTTTTTTATCAGATTTTAGTTTTGTTGTGTGAAAAAGTTCCAAAATATACTGTAGTTATGTATCATTTTAGTACATGCGAGATGCAAAATCTATGGAAATATCATCTATGTTATATGAATGATTTTGCCTTTGCCATGGTTACAATAACCATTTTATTTTGTACAATTAATTATTGATTGAAAATGAATTGGAAACAGTCAATAGCATATATCAATTTCCGGATGCAATATCAAATATACCCATGCAATGATTTCGTAGTCAATTATTTATTCATGAATGTAGTAATATTCGTAATTGAAGAAAGTGAGACATGCATGGTACGTGTCCTTCTTATATTGTGTTTTTGCCAAAAATCTGGTTGAAACTGGATCTAATTTGGCTAGATGATGAGAGAGAGGAGTGAGATACATAACATGATGCACTTGAAATAGAGAGGAACATATCATGTACTTGATATTTGGGTATGGAAAAGAATTAAGAAAAATGATATCAAATATCTGTTTTTGTTTTTCTTGTCATCGTACCTCCTCTATTTCCTGGTTAGGCCAGAACGTTAAATTGCGTGGATTCTCGTAAATTACTTTTTTTTAGAAAATTATGTTTGTCGGGCGATAGGAAAGAGTTTATTTTCACATTTATTAATTTTTGAACAGATATCATGTCGAAAATAACAGACTTAGATGGAGTTGAATGCCTTAAATGTCTGTATATATGACTTTTCAGGTCTTATTTCACAAACACCTGTATAAAGCGCCTTATAAATGTAATTATTATTATTATTATTATTAATATTTAATATTAGATAACCCATGGGCCCCCAAATTGCGTGGATACCCAATCCGAACTTTTTTTTCACTTTTCACTCTTATATATAAAACAAAAAATATCACAGTAAAATTATAGGAGAACACGAAAAACATATTAACTTGAAATGTCATTTTTAGACATTTTATGGCTTTTTAATCCATTTGAAAATAAAGAAATTAAAAAACAAGGCATTTTCCAATCTACCGACACAAATTAAAGAATATATAACATTTTTGGCATCCAAACATTTTGGGGCGGGGACTTTGATTGAATATGTAATCCCATTATCGGTCATTGTGAGACAAATGAATTGAATTGAATCACATACTTTAGTTGGAAAAATTATTTATCTGGCAATCTTGGTTTTAAAAGTAAAATCCCCAAGGATGCATGGCCCCACAATCAACTATTCCTACTGTTTGGATTGACACCACCTTAAAGTTTGTAAAATACTAATCCATTTCAATATCTCTTTTTTTTTGTATTCTCTGGCATCTTGTGACCCCGGGGATATTAAAATCTCAAAGAGATTGTGTGAATATAATGCTTGGGACCATCAAATATAGCAGTAATCTCTTTACAGCAGAGTTGGAATCAGAATATAAAGAGCTGGGACCAGGGTTTTTACCTTTTCATAGAAGATATTTCGTTCTATCAGATCTCTTTGTACCGAGTTTCCACTGTACTACACTTCAACCCGTGTATAAACACAGGGTAAGCAACCTTGAAAACAATACCTTATGCTTTGGTTTTCGAAAATGGTTTCAATAGCTGCGTCTGCACTTGCTAGCTCTGATCCGGTAAGGGTAAGCAACCTTGAAAACAATACCTTATGCTTTGGTTTTCGAAACTGGTTTCAATAGCTGCGTCTGCACTTGCTAGTAAGTGGGTAAATAGCCCGATCAGAACGGGAACCCATCAGAACTAGCTCGAGCTAATTTGCAGTGCAGACACAAACAGTGAGCTAATTCACTGAAATATCTCAAGCTTAACAAGCCCAAGATATCTTGCGCAAGTTTCCAAAATAGTGAACTAACTCGCTCGTATTTGCTACAATGCAGCTCGCGCTCGCACAATTCTGCGACTCGAGCTACTTTATTCATGACGTTGTGTGGACGCAGCGGAGCGTGGCAGCCAGGCCCATTGACGAACACTTCGTGCGACTTTCTTCGCACAACAACCACGTGTTTATGTTCCGAAACTGCCCATGCTCGAGAACTAGACCAAGCTCGGAGCAGGCTAATGCAGCTCACGCTCGCGCTAAATCGTGGAAAAGACTGTTTTCCTTCAAGCTCGAGATTCCAAAATTGCTAGATAGTGCAGACCAAGATTGTCAATCTCGAGATAAATTGCAAAGATGGCTGATTGGGCTAACATCTCGAGATCAAGGAAACTCGAGCTAGTGCAGCACCGGCTAAAGAGAGACCAACTTCTTGGCCTGAGAAGAAGACTTTGGATGGCAATTTTGAGAATATGATAAGAAAGGAAATGGTGTTTAACAAATCCAACAAGATCACTAAATTTCTCATCATAATTCTTGAATTTTTTTTTTACACCCTGCAGCCAAGCAACAAAACTTGACGTTGGCTCTTAATAATTCATAAGATGAAATTTTCACCATGGGGTTTTTTTTTTGCTCATTACACGCCCATGAATTCGCTGAAATTTCTCCTCATGATTTCAATGATCCTTCAAAAGGGGAAATTAAGAACCTTGTACTTTGTGTAAATGTGTCTATGGGGGTGTTGCTAAAAATCATTGCAAATCAACTGCAACTTTCCAAATTGTAACGCGTGTGGTGTGCACATTTGCACGTGGTGTGTGCATTTGACAAGACGTGCATGAAACAATGATTTTTATTGGTGCATACCGATCAACTGCAACTTGCTATCAATTGCAACCTTTGAGCAACACCCCCTATGTATTATATAATAGGAAGTAAAAAAAAAAAAAAAGAAGAGCTTTCAAGAGCTTTCAACCCCAGAGGAATCCTAATCATAAGCAAAATGACGAGGAAATGACAAGACTTATCTATCATTATGACTTATTATTATGTAATAATATCACCTAATGTAAAATGTAATAAATCTGAAATACAGTGAATTCACTAAAAATTTATGTTGATTAAAATAATACAATTTGGTTTGCAGGACAACTCGATGGGTTTTCTGCAAAGGAACACCATCAAAGCCAATGTATCATCTTTTCTTCGAAATTACTCATTTTAATGATTGCACTTTAAATGTTTTATTTTTCCCATTACAATTACAGTACCATTATCAGCGATACAACAGACTTTAAGAATTACAGAATGGTTTCGAGGACAATGAAAGAGCTTCTGTTTTAAAGAATTTCCTCAAAGTCAATCATCTTTTTTCCCGTAATCTTTCTTTATTTACCCCATTGCCACTTCAGTACCATCATCGGCCATACAACCAACCAAAAAGACAGACCAGCCACTGGACCTAAGTAAGAACGGTTTAGAGGACAATAACTCTTCAAAATGCAAATAGCATGATATATCTTGTTTTATATATGTTCAAACATATTTTTATACCATTTTATATATTTTTCCTTTGCCCCTATAGTACCATTATCTGCCATACAACAAACCAAGAACACAGACCAACCACTGGACCTTTAGAATTAAAAACAGTTCAGGGGGACAAAAATTGATATTCTGTTATAAAGTACAATGGAATGATCTTGTTTTATGTATGTTCAAACATATTTCTATATCGTTTTCTTATTTATTTGTCCTTTGCCCCAACAGTGCCATTATTGGCCATACAACTGACAAAGAAGACAGACCAGCTACTGGACCTAAGTAAGAACGGTTTAATTGAGGACAATATGCTGTAAAGAATTTCCTCAAAGTCAAACATATTTGTTTCCCATTTCTCAATTTAATGGTTGCACATTATTTTTATTTTCCACATTGCCACTACAGTACCATTATCGGCCATCCAACCAACCAAAACGACAGGCCAGCTACTGGACCTAAGTAAGAACGGATTAGAGGATAATGATATTGATATTCTGCTAAAAAAGCAAATTGCATCATATATCTGTCTCTTGTTTGATTTATGTTCAAATTTATTTTTGTACCTCTCTCTTATTTATTTTCCTATTGCCCCAACAGTACCATTATCGGCCATACAACTGACAAAGAAGACAGATCAGCCGCTGGACTTAAGTGAGAACGGTTTTGAAGACAATAAAGAGACTTATGCTATTAAGAATTTCCTCAAAGTTAAACATTTTTGTTTCCCATTTCTCATTTTAATGATTGCATGCTCTCTTTTATTTTCCCCATCGCAACTACAGTACCATCATCGGCCATACAACCAACCAAAAAGACAGGCCAGCTACTGGACCTAAGTAAGAACGGATTAGAGGATAATGATATTGATATTCTGCTAAAAAAGCAAATTGCATCATATATCTGTCTCTTGTTTGATTTATGTTCAAATTTATTTTTGTACCACTCTCTTATTTATTTTCCTATTGCCCCAACAGTACCATTATCGGCCATACAACTGACAAAGAAGACAGATCAGCCGCTGGACTTAAGTGAGAACGGTTTTGAGGACAATAAAGAGACTTATGCTTTAAAGAATTTCCTCAAAGTTAAACATTTTTGTTTCCCATTTCTCATTTTAATGATTGCATGCTCTCTTTTATTTTCCCCATCGCAACTACAGTACCATCATCGGCCATACAACCAACCAAAAAGACAGACCAGCCACTGGACCTAAGTAAGAACGGTTTAGAGGACAATAACTCTTCAAAATGCAAATAGCATGATATATCTTGTTTTATATATGTTCAAACATATTTTTATACCATTTTATATATTTTTCCTTTGCCCCTATATTACCATTATCTGCCATACAACAAACCAAGAACACAGACCAACCACTGGACCTTTAGAAGTAAAAACAGTTCAGGGGGGACAAAAATTGATATTCTGTTATAAAGTACAATGGAATGATCTTGTTTTATGTATGTTCAAACATATTTTTATACCATTTTCTATTTTCCTATTGCCCCAACAGTACCATTATCGGCCATACAACCAACGAAGAAGACAGACCAGCCGCTGGACCTAAGTAAGAACGGTTTAGAGGATGACATGGAAACGCCAGAAGAGGCAGAGGATGGAGAAGACGAGGAGGATAAAGACGATGAGGAATCAATGCTTAAAGTGCCTGCAGTCATGGTCCAAAGGTAAACTACAAGTAAACCTGTCTATAAAGATCACCTATTAAGGCCCTGGTCACAAAGGGCCCAGAAGCAACACGATTCAACAAAACTCTTTATTCGCAGGCAGCTAACTGTGAACTGATCAAAGAGTCGTGTTGCTTCCGGGCTTCTATGTGATAGGGTCGTATGGGAGACTGAAAATGGGATCTTGGTAAGCAAGTGGTCTTTATAAACAGGTTCATTTTCATGTAAATTCCTTTCTAGGGAGTCAAGATAGGTGGTCTTTATGGATATATATTTGTACTAAAAGTAGATTTCATTGTATTTTTTTGCACAAATTCTGCTTTCCTTTCTTGCTTCTATGAAATTCTGGATCTCGGACAAACCTATGGTACAATGTAAGTCCTAACAGTTTTTTTCCTTACGATGTTATCTTGAACCATAGTAAGTTCCTCATGCAGATCTTGATAAAAGAGTGACAATTTTCACTCAAAATGTCTCTCGTAGGAATAGGCTGGGTCTTGGCAAGGAAATCTTGCTTTGATTAAAAGCAGAACAATGAAATGAACAGATCAAAAAAGTTTGATAGAGAACGGACTGAAGGAATTCTGAAGGAACTACAACCCATATTTGCATCAATTCATTGAGGTGTAGGGATTTAGTCTGCAAGGACAGACCCTAGGCTTTTGATGTGTACATGCACAGAGCGTGATGCAGGGTCTGTGCATGCACATTGAAAGCCTAGGGTCTTTCCTTGCAGACTTAATCCATACTGCTACAGGACCGCTACAGGATCGCTACGGCTTCGTTCGGCCGGTGTGACCATACCTTTACATGCTATTATTGTTTTTTTTTAACAGAGTTCCCATTGATGTCGCAATACATTCAATCATGTCTACAGTGGTCACCCAAAAGAAACTGAAAAAGTAACCAAAGTAGACAGGTGGCCTCTATAGACATGTTTTATTGCACATGTTTTTATTTGTTGGGAACAAATTAAGTTAGTCACTTTATACAGGTGGTCAATAAAGACAGGTGGCCACTATGAAGACAAGTTTCATATTACTTGTAATGTTTTTTTTTTTTAATAGCGACATATATTGTTAGGGAAATGATTTGTGAATCAAATGGTTAAAAAGCTTGAATTTCTCAATCATTTGATGAAGCTGCAAAATTGGCATTCTTTTCTGCTCTTGGATTACATAATTCTAGTAATTAATTTTGGTAATATGAACCGTGGCTTTCTCTATTTACTCAGCTTGTGTGAAAAGTGGATGTTTTGTTCAAAATGATACTTTTTTAAGACCTTGCCCAGAGGAACTCATTAAAAAATTGAATTTAGACTTCTCAAAAATGCCTTTTGGATAAATGGTCGGTAATTGGTTTTTTCTACATTTGTTTCTCAATTCTGCCCTGATATAGAAAATTCAAAGAACTCTGAAAATAGCACCAGACTATTGGTTCATTTTTATCCCATCATTTTAGTTTAGATTGAGGCAGCGCTTTGTTCAAAGAGGAACAAATTTGTCTTTGGGTATTTTTGTTGTTAAAAAGGGAGCTACATGTGATCACAAAGATGATAAATTGTGCAAGAATAAAACTGAAAGATTCTATATTAGGGTGAATTAATGTAGCTCATATACTGTATAAAAAAAAAAATGCACCCTAAACCTTAGAGAAAGAGGGAGAGAGAGGGGGGAGGGGGGGAGAGGGCAAGGCGAGGAAAGGATACAGGGTGTGCAGGGTGGGGAGGGGATGTTCATTTCACAGGCATTGCCTGATCAATGCCTACAATATGTATATGATTTATATGATACATTAAACTGCCCTTAATCTCTCCAAATTTGGAAAAATTCCAGTGATTGTACATTGTTCTAACTAAATTTTTTCATGAGACAAACAAAATCTGAATCTTTGTTGAATTTAAATATTGCAAATTCTCTCATATTGCACTAGATCTTGTATTTAATTGTTATTGTGTTGGCTTTATCTAGCAGTGCAGATTTCTACATTTTAGTGGGTTTTTTTCATCTGTAAGGATGATAATTCAGTAATCACCATACATAAATGAGCCCAATTCACAATGCAAAAATACATCCTGTTTTCTCGAATAATAATCTTTTTCAAGACGTAGGTTATCCAGGCAGATCAAAATTCTGATTTTGATAAGTCTTGATTTCAAAGTACACATACATGTAGTTTGATTAATAGTTCCTGAATACATTTTAGTTATTTCAAATGTGTGAGATAGACAATCAAGTGGATATCGAATAGAATACAGGCTGATTTAATGTTTGGATTTTATTTTATTTTATTTTATTTCTGCGTTCAAATGAATGATTTACAATACAAACATCTAACATAAACACATAATATAAATAAATAGTATATTTGAACACATAGAATAGTAATATAAAAAAGAGAAACAAGGTATCAAATTGATTTAAATAAATGAAGTCAAAAAGAGCTTGAGCTTTTGATCTTAGCAGAATCTTAATCATAAGCAAAATGACAAGGAAATGAAGTGAACACACAAATAAAGTACGGTAAGGGAACACAGTCCGAGACCGTCATCATGAGCGGTGAAGCTTGACGTGGATGACTTGTTCAGTGCAAGTTATCTGTTAATATCATTCAGGATGCATGCTACAAGATTTCTACACCACTTGCCCTGTTGGGCAATTACGCTTTTCAAATCACTTGCCTAAACACCAATTTCTCTTGCCCATCATAGACCTAAAAAAACATTAATTAAATTGAGCTTAGCCATCATAGATATAGGCATACTAGAAACTTGCAACAAGTAAGATATTATAAAATTAACAGTCAAGAAAGAGCAGCTCTTGGACATTGGCAAATTATGTAAAACCACTACTTGCCCAGTTAGGCACGTGACAATGTATTTCCCTTGCCCAATGACTCAATTTTGTTGCCCTGGGCATTCGGACAAGTGGTTTTTTAGTGCCCTGTCACTATTAAAAAAAACTGAACAAGTATGATCCAATATTCCCACTTTCATTCCATTATCCTGAGCCAAATACTAATAACGGGTAAGCAAAGAAATTCTGAATAAAATTGTACATTTTACAAAAAAAAATTTTGTACAACATTTTTACATCGCAAATTTTAGTTCATACAAAAACACACAACACAATAATCATGGTTACGCATACAAAGCTCATATCATATCAGACAGTTGTAGGGGGATATATTATGCAGGTTCATTATGAATTCTGAGCCTTATACTGATAACAGGTAACCAAAGAAATTCTTATTGGCATTGTAGTTCATATGAACAAATATAACACAATAATCATGGTTACGCATACAAAGCTCTTATCACATCAGACAGTTGTAGGGGGATATATTATGCAGGTTCATTCTGAATTCTGAGCCTTATGCTGATAACAGGTAACCAAAGAAATTATGAATTGCATACTTCATACGAACAAACACAACACAATAATCATGGTTACGCATTCAAAGCTCATACCATATCAGACAGTTGTAGGGGATATATTATGCAGGTTCATTCTGAATTCTGAGCCTTATGCTGATAACAGGTAACCAAAGAAATTCTTATAGGCATTGTAGTTCTTGTGGATACAAATAACACTGACAATAATCATGTTTACGCATTCAAAGCTCATATCATATCGGACAGTTGTTGAAGGATATATTATGCAGATTCATTATGAATTCTGAGTCTTATACTGATAACAGTTAAGCAAAAAAATTCTGAATTGCATATAGTTCATACGAACAAACACAACACAATAATCATGGTTACGCATACAAAGCTCGTATCATATCAGACAGTTGAAGGGGGATATATTATGCAGGTTCATTCTGAATTCTGAGCCTTATGCTGATAACAGGTAACCAAAGAAATTCTTATTGGCATTGTAGTTCATACGAACAAACACAACACAATAATCATGGTTACGCATACAAAGCTCATATCACATCACACAGTTGTAGGGGGATATATATGTATATTATGCAGGTTCATTATGAATTCCCTAATATGCTCTTAGAAACAAAACCACAAATATCCTGCAGTGGAAAAAGTGCTGGTAGTTCATCAGCAGAGAGATGTGTCTGTGGGGGTAAAAAAATCCCAATTTAAAGGGGAACACCTCCCTGGAATTACATGTATCATACTGTTTTAGAATAAAGAAAAATGACGGAAAAAACTCACATGGTACAAATATTTAGGAAAATCTAATACACGTAGGCTGTTGAAAAGTGATAAATTTTCAAATGTTTGATTTTTTTTATCAGTACAGTACTTCAGCAGCTTTTGGTGGGTTGGTTGGTTTTATTTTCCGTAAAGTAAAAAGCTACTCAAAATACACAGAAAATCAATATAAATGAATCTGAATGAATTACAAAAATAAATAATTGAAATGATAAAATTGCTGTCGGAGTACTCTATTCAGAGCCATTAAAAGATCTGGCATTATGTTGGACAACTCTTCATTTATTGCGGAAAGTTATTTGCGAGTAGGTCACATATTCTGCAAAAGTTGCCAACTCAGGGATCCCCACCGGATGTAAATATCTGGAACTGCTATTGAACAAATATCAGGTTTTGCTCAAATTTTTATATTTTTAGAATTTAAATGATTTATCCTCATTCACAGAAAGATTGAAGAAGTCAGGGATGGATTCCAATTTAAAGGCATTGTCGATTTCACAGATCATGCTTCCTTTATAGGCTCTACGCACATGGAAGTGCGTAAAGGGCTCCGTTTGGGAAGGGAAGGACTATTTTCAAGGGCTGTTTTTTGCTAATTGCTACTTGGGGCACAGCAATTATTCATGAAAAGGCATGCGTGCCAGTACTTGTTCATTAGTTAAAAACAAGAGCCTACCCAAAAATATTTTTTTAATGGAATAGAAAAATTCTGTGAGCAGAACCAAAAATGTTTGAAGAAAATCAGACATGTAATAAAAAAAGTTATGAATTTTGAAATATTTAAAAGAAAGTAGGCAAACCAGTGAAAATTTTTCATTGTAATTCAGACGAAGATCATGAAGATATCCCATAGTTAAGATTCTTGGGGAATCATATTTTTGGGGGAAAAAGTATACTTTTGTAACTCTGTTATGAATAGAAGAAATTGTCAATTTTGAACGTATGACGTCATCAGTTGCCAATTTGTCTAAATATTTTAGCACATTCTCCTTATTAGTTGTCCGATTTTCTTCAAACTTTTTTTTGTTTTGTTCATCTGATTTTACAGCTCGTGTTGAATAGATATTATTTTGGCGTGGTAAAACATATAGGACAACCAGCTCTCACATCCAGGGTAGCCGATTAATTATCAATCTTGTTGGATTCCCTAATGTTTAACAGCAACCCGTTTGTTTAAAAGGAGAATCTACCCGAAAATAATATTTGTTCAACAGGAGCAGAAAAATCAAATGAACAGAACAAAGAAAAATGAACAAATGGACAACTAATAATAAAGTTATAAATGTATATATTCAGACAAATTGGCAACTGATGACATCATGGATGCACAACCATATCTCACATTCATATCAATGTCATAAAATGCTACATTGTACATCTCCATATGATTTCCTCAATACTCTAACCATAGGTTATTATCATATTAAATATATTGATCCACTATTTGCATGTTTATATTCATACAAATTATGCATGTTTCTGTAAAAATGATATTAGTTGTGCACCCAGGGTGTCATCAAATTGGCAACATCTCTGGAAATGTCCACTGATTAGCCCAATTTTTTTTTAAATCTTTAAAAATCTATAAAACTTCTTTTTTATTACTTGTCTGATTTTCTCCAAATTTTTTTTTGTTTTGCTCACCAATTTTTTTCTGCTTTTGTTAAAAAAATTATTATTTTTGGATAGACTCTTCTTGTAAGCAGTGCCCTCTTATGTGAAACTGATGTGCTGGAATCCATTAGTACGAAAGCTACTTACTGCCCTTGGAACACTATCCGCAAATGAATAGCATACACATATATACTTACAAGAATTTTTTGCACCACTTGCCCGACAGCACAAGTGGCTTCTCAAATTAATGGCTCAAACACAATATCTATGTCTTTTTGGGCAAGTGACAATCTTACTTACATGTACTTGCTCAATAGTTCAATTTTGTTGCCCTGGACATTCGGGCAAGTGGGTTTGTAGCACCCTGCTTCTATGTATGTGAACCCAGCATTACTGACCCTCATTACATGTACATGTAGTTGAGTCTTCCTCACAATTTTACATGGATTTGGAATAATTAGCCAATAAACCATGAATTGTTTTTACAGGATTGAATAATTCTAAGGAAATATCATTTATTAGAAAGTAAATGTACTGTATGCAAGTGATTCTGAGAATCTGACGTACATACCATTTTTTTTTTTCAATTTTTAGATCAGTTCATGGCTTTTTCATGTACAGTAAAAACTTTGATAGATTGCTAAAGGGATATTTTTAGATGTCTGAACCGAAACCCTTCCCACCAAAGATGATGTTGATAATAAGCTATAGATTGTCCCTAGTTGCCTTTTCGTGTCCTTTATAATACCACTGAAAGTCAGCATGAATAGAGAGGGAAATTTATATCATGAAGGCTTGAAAGTTGTTTTATACTTTGTCCAATTTGTATTTCTTGTGCTTAAATTACCCTATTTACACATCATCAATGTCCACCCTTAATTTGTCAGTTTCATTCCAGATCCCAATTGTTCTGAATTTAAAAAAAAAGTAATATGATGTTTGTAAGTTTTTATTTATTTCTTCCTCAGAAGTTGGATGTTATAGTTCAGGCATTTGCACTTTAACGAAATACCACGATCCTGACGTCGATGTCAGGATTGTGGTAATAAAAAGAAATCTATTGCACAGAGAATCTGATACCAATACATCCAAAGCAATCTTTTTGGTAGGTTACTCTGTATTTTACAAAGCTCTATCATTGTCAGATGTACTTAGCTAATCTTTAGATCTGTATTTAAGAGCTCATTTACTCAAAACCATCTAAATCGCAGTCCTTTGTTTTCTTCTTGGAGTGACCCTGAAATATTTGAGAGGAATCATTTTGAAAACTAATGGCAATTTTGTGTTCCTGTTTCGTCTCGGTTGGAGGTAGAATGTCGGCGGCGATATCATTATGTCCTTTTGTCTGTCAAGACTCATTAGAGGCTAATTAGAAAGATATTGGAAAGTACCTTTGGGCGGTCCGTGGCGTACTTTATCGATTGATTCTATGGAACAGCTTGAAAGGATGATCCCAAATGTAGCTGTCTTCTTCGATAATCCTTCAAATTGTATTAAGAGAAAACAATGGCAAATCTATTTCATATTTTCTAATCATGTGTGTACTATTTCGCAAACCAAATGTGTCACATTTAATATTCAATATACCCCTCATGTTTTTAACCGCGATTTGTCGGATGGAAAGTGAATGCACTAAAAGATACGCGATAGCGAGAGACAGAAGGAAGATAGGGAGCACAAAAGATATTGTCGTTTTAAAGTTGAGGCAAGCAAATTTGAAGTTCATTCACTGTTGTCTCTGTGGTTAGTTTGCACGTGTCTCTACAGATTTACTATATTGTTCTTCCTCATAGAGTCGACTCCAAATTCCTTAGTGCAGCAGCCTTTAACAAGAGGAATTTTATTTAAACGTGTTTACGATAATCGCGTTTTGGTAATCAACTTCGCATATTTAGTGATTTAAGAAACGAGGAGGAATCTATTTTCTTGAGTTGGCGCCACCATCCACAGACGCAGACGTGTGGGAGTCGTCCACGTGTGCAGGCGGTTCCTCGGTCAGATTACAATTTGCCTTAATTTTTTAGAGTTGTTTCCTAATTTTAATGAAAGTCACTGAGGAAGGCATAGAACGATTTAATTACTTTGGAAGCACTGATGCGTCTCAATAGAAATGGTAAGTTTTGAGGGAAATTATTTTGAGAATATGCAAGCAGGAATGAAATATGATTTTCTCGGGGTCATTTTTATGAAGGGCACTTTTCTACCAAAGGGCACCTTTCTACCAAAGCCACACAATTTAGAGACCTGCGTTTAGAGGAAACCAATAGGGAGGAGCATGGCCAGCAAAGAGGGCACCCAAGGCCATTGCCTCAG
The DNA here is from genome assembly GCA_036244855.1 of Temnopleurus reevesii. Taxonomy (NCBI): domain Eukaryota; kingdom Metazoa; phylum Echinodermata; class Echinoidea; order Temnopleuroida; family Temnopleuridae; genus Temnopleurus; species Temnopleurus reevesii. Next base: position 73,264 of record BQKZ01000523.1, on the reverse strand, counting down.
GTTGCCTTAAAGGCTAATTCGGGGCCCATGTGAGTGTATGGCAGTATAAGTTTGTATTTACAATTTCAAGCGTATTCTTTAAACATGGAGAGAACTTTATGACAGCAAACGATATCAAATTTACAAATTTGAAGAATGTTCTGAATATTTGTTGAAAAATGCTTGTGAGATAAGAACAGAATTTTTGTCTTAATGAGAAATAATTTAGCCTGTAATCTTGAGATTTGTATATCAAAGCTGTTAACATTGAGAAAAGTTGTCTTTAATAAAATAGAATAAAAGTATCAAAACGGCTCAAATACATAAAATCAAAGGCTACACTGAACAATGTGTACAAGCTTTCATTGTTATTCTCCTCTTCTGAGTAGATTTCGCTTTTTCAGACTTTTTTTCGTTGTTTTCATATTTCTCTAAAAAAAATTCCTGTCTTTGATTGGTGCTTATTTTTGTGTGTGTTTGTGTGTGTGTGTGGGGGGGGGGGGAGGAGTTCACTCTAGATTTCATGTGTCTTTGTACCCATAATTAAGTTAAGACGTAATGGTATTATTTACCCGGTACCAAGTCTGACTTGTGTCAAACTTCTTTTAATTAATTTGTCTCTTCTCAAATAACATTGATGCACAGCTTAGAATGAATAATCTGAATGCTTTCCGAAGAAATTAAAGTAATTTAGGGGACCACGGTCGATCCCTCAAGCATTGATTACGGCTGGTTTTCAAGTTCAGTTTTTGTTTGTCCTCTTTCAATTACATCTTTGTACTTCTTTATGTTTAAAATAATCATTTGAAGTATTAATGTGTATTATTGTTTTGAATGAATGATTAAATGAATAATATGATTTAATTACTATCTAAGAGAGTTGATATACATCTAAATTGATACTATACATCTAAATTGATGCTGATTTTTTCATCTTCAGAAGTTCGTTGCAGATGATCTTTAGTTGCTTTATACACTGTATGTAGATTGACAAAATTCAATTAGTTGTGTCAACTTATACGCTGCTGCCATATGTGTAATAATCTTCTGAAATTCACATGATTCCTGCTTTAGAATCATGATTATAGCATTTTATAAAAACAGTTGTATTTTCTTGATGAGCAGTTTAACAGAATCTTTTTATGAATATTTCTCTCTTGAAAAAAAGAGAGAAGAAATAATCCCATTGTTAAATTCATTGTATCAACTATACTCGGCTGCTGTATGTATATTAATCTTCTGAAATTCACAAGATTCCTGCTAAAGAATTATGAGTAAAACTTTTTATAAGATAGTTGCATTTTCTTCCCATTCCTGAGTGGTTCAGCCTATAGTCCTCTTATAAAAGAATTCTCTCCTGAAATAAAACATAAAAGGAATAAATAATCCCATTGAGTTCCAAAGAAATTTTGTCAAAAAATCAGAGGGCCAGACTATGTTACGTTTATCTCTTGCCTCAGCTCCCATCATTGATGTCCGAAGTATTGAAAGTAATTTGTACGGGAGAGTTTGAACTTAAGATTCTATTTATTCATGACAATTTTTTCCTGTTTTTTTTCTGTTTTTTTATCACCCCACCCTCCCTCTTTGAATTATTAAATAATAAAGAAAAGAATGGTTAAAAAATTTGCTTTCAATTCAGATCAAGCCAAAAACTAGATTCACCACGTCCTCTTCGGGATGTTTATTCTCTACCCGGATCTTACTATCCTTCAATCACAAACGTGGTAGAAGCGTATTCTCATTATGGAGTGATCTTGTCTTTAAAATCAATCAACACATTGTAGAATATTGAGTGTGGAATGATAAATTGTATTGATACATCATTAACATTGTTTGTCCTGTTTTTGATCACCCCCTCCTTTTGCAAGTTATCCCTTCAGTGCGGGCAGGTATTGGGAACTTTCGTAGCTTCTTATCTGATTATTTTATGACACTTCAGTTAAAATCGTCTACGAAAGGCATGTCTTTCCCTTTCTGAAAATGCAATTTTAATTTTTAGAAAATACCCAGTATTTTGCAGGTGAAAATTCGACATTATTTGTGACATCTGCTCAGTGAGTGACTATCTAAATATCTATTTACTACTTTAATAAAGCCAATGGAAATCCAAATTTTTGTGAGTTTTTGCATGAACCCAAGAACGTTTATTTTACCTTGTATTAACTATTATCTAGGCTTCTGTAAAAGCTGGTCGTCACAGAAAATTTATCATCATGCTCGGCTTCTGTCAAAGCCCACTGCATCTAAAAGGCTAAAAAATAGTTTCCCATTCTGATCAAGCCAAAAGCTAAATTCAACACGTCCTCTTTGGAATGGCTGCCAGGCTAAAGCCAGGGTAATATTAATGTAAAGCGCCTTGAGAACTCAGCAGAGTGGATACGTG
>BQKZ01000523.1:47758-69623 GCA_036244855.1 Temnopleurus reevesii | reverse complement strand
GGGGGGGGGGTTTTCATATTGAAAATATACGAGGCAAAAAATGCCAGTACGTGATTTTCCATTTTGATGTTCTGATGATAATCCGTTTATAATCGTTTATCTGAAATAGATGGAAAGAAATATGTTGCAGAGAACAAAGAAACATTTTCAACTCCACAGGAAAAGCGCTTCATTTATCTGATAAACAGTGCCAAAATAAAAAAAATTAGTAGACATATAAATTCAAGATCATAGTTCCAGAAGATTATGAAATCTTATCTCATTTTAGTTAGTGGTGATAACTGAAAAGTTTAGAAATTTCTAAACATGGAACCATTCATTTAAGTGCTTAACTGTTGATTAGAAAATTATTTTGCTTCTTAACTCTTTCACTCCGAAATTTCAGTTTTCAAATTTCCCTATATTGTACGCCTGTACGGAATAAAATGCAGGGAATTGGGGGAAAATATGGAATACATGGGAAAAGCATTGTAAGTTTTTATTTTTGTGTTCAAAAGTATACAAAAGTATCAATATTTTTTATACTTGAGACCTCCCCTATCAAAATATGTATAATTTTGCCGTGTCATAGACAATATAACATGTGACATGTGACGTTGCGTTGGGCAAAGACCGGACGTGAATAGGCCTGCAACCAGTAAATCCATGCTGCTATGAAATAAAGCAATTTTAAGTTTTCACTTTGTGTTCAAAAGTATATAAAAGTACCTATATTCTTTATCCTCTTAAAACCTCCCCTATTTTTGGCCATCTCATGGACAAAGACTATGTCACATGTGACGTCGCGTCAGGCAAAGAGCGGACGTGAATAGGCCTGCAACCAGTAAATCCATTGTGATATGACAAAAGCAATTGTTAGTTTTCACTTTGTGTTCAAAAGTTTATATTCTTTATCCTCGAGACCTCCCTTAGTTTGCTATAGCATGCACTTCACACTGACATTGCCGTCTTTTTTCAGATGGAGTGCCGCTCTTACCGGTTAAAACAAGGTCAGAGGTCATGCAGATTAGCATGTGGTAGATTATATGGGTGCTTCATCGGTGGATCCCCTATATCCTTGTTTGTTTAAAGTGACGTTAGCAAGCCGGTTTCAGTGGCTTGCCATACAATACGTAATATTTCTCTTTCGCCGTAGCGAAAGAGTTGAGAATCGCGCTGGACTGTAATCTTGATTCAAACGTGAATTATGTGAGGCATTATGATCATGAAGTCCTTTGGATTAAAACTAGTCCCTCAGATTTATTTTGTATGTTATCCTTTGTAGCATAATGAGAGTATGTTGTCATTATGTCAATATTAAATCTAGATTATTCTTGTACATTTTGTAATTACCGGTACTTTAAATCTTTAAAGTTCCTCATTGTTCATAAAATTGCAAATCAAGATTTTTATATTAGTGGGAGGTGTTTAAAAGTAGAGAACATGTGAGGGCAAATCATGGAATTTATAGGGATTAATTTTGTAAGTTATCCTTTTGGGCCAAATGAGGATGTATTGCTTAAATATGCCACTGTAAAAGAAGCAGCCCATCAAACAGAGTAATGTTTTTCTGGTATGCTGTGAAAATTTGTTGTGAAATGGACAAAGATAATTTTGGTAAGCACGTGATAAATTAGCTGATTTACAAATAGATTCAAATTCATGCATGTTTCTTGCAAATGATTGTACAGTGTAGTTACAGAATATTTGTTTAACCTGTTCTTAACAATTGAACCACAATATATGTTTGGCTAGCCTCGGGCAAGCTTTTGAGTTGTCAAGAACAACATTTGTGTATACAGTAGAGCATTATAGAGCATGAAATATGCATTTAATTGTAATCCTGGTATAATTGTGATTGGTATGAGAATGTTTTAGAAAACAGTGCTTTAAGAGGTTCCCAAGTGAAAATGGTGCATTTTACTTCTCTTCTGAACAAATCATATCTTCAACATTTAAGATTAAAATTTCTCTTATAAAGTAAACAATATTTTGTGTTCACAAGAGATTACCAGTTACCTATACATGTACATCACAGTGAGCCGAAGGGGCAAAGGAATTGGATAAAGAAAACAACTTTATTCAAGCCTTCACAGTAACTTCATGACCACAAAAGAAACTAGCTTTCCTGTTAATGTACTGATCAGGTGCAAAATATGTTTAAAAATATCTCCACATGATAAAGAGGGAAGGAAATTTCTATATTGTGTCCATCTACATGTAGCTATTGTGATTGCTCGAATGAAGTTGTTTACTTTGTCTGAATTAATTGTTTCTTCTGCACACCGTGAATCATATTTTGAGAGATGCCAACCTTGTAGTATTGCATGAGGATAGGAATGAAAACGTAAATCTCCAAATAGCTGAACCAAATGTTTTCTTACAGAACATGTACAAATCTGTGACTATTGTTATCATGCTTTCTCTCATAAAAAACTATTTGGTCCAGCTGCTTTGTGAATCACATTTGAATTTTTGTCCTAATGCATATTCCAGAATGTTGGCATCTCTCTATCTGGAAATGTTGTCTGGTATTGTTTATAGAAAACCAGGTATTTCTTCACTTAAAGGTCAGTTTTTATGACAAAGGCCACTAATTTATTCCTCCTATTGCATTGTATCATTTCAGAACCAAGTCCAAGTCACCTCGATCGTGTCGTATCAACGGTTCTAGCACCTATACCCAGGAAGACCTCAAGCTCGCCCTGAAGGAAGTCAAGCTGGGGAAGATTGGCACACGTCGTGCGTCTGTCCTTTATGGTATCCCTCGATCCACTATCCGCAACCACCTGAACCGCAGCAAGGCCAACAAGCAGGCTGAGGAGACAGAGGAGGTCGCGAGGTCCACAGCTGTCGAGGAGGTGGAGATGAAGATACCGAAACGGTTGCCCTACATCAGCGAACCAGTCAACAAGCGCGTGAAGTTGGAGAGGCACCTTATCCCGGAGTCCAGCGCGGCGTTCCCGTTTACGGCGCTGTTCCAACAGTATCAGCAGCAGGCGGTCAACTACGAGGATTGCTCCACGGACGAGGTTGTCGGCAAGCTCAGGAACTTCCTGCAGGGTAGGTCGGCCGGGGGTAGCGGGAAGCTGCCCAAGTCAGCAGGTTTCGATCACGGCCTGGATCAAGCTTTGGTGAGGGAGCTGGTTATGAGCTGCACCAAGGTGGGGTCTCTCGGAAGCGAAGAGGACATGCAACATCGTGAAAACTACTCCAGGGACCTCGGGAACGACAAGCTACCCAACCAGGTGTTCCAGCACCTTATAGGACATCTTCTCGAGACGGAGAAGGTGCATCTGTTGAGCGGGAAGAAGGACGTCCGGCAGCATATAGGTATCGCCTCTGTGATCCGGAAGCCTTCCTCGTCCAAGCAGGATCAAGACGTGAAGGTGCCTTGCTTTAAACCCGTAGTGTGTGATATTGGTGGAGCCCAGGAGATGGACAAGATGCAGAGCTGCGACAGTAGCAGTTCCAGTCACGGCAGTCCGACCAAGTCCTACTCGCCCTCCAGCAACAATAACAACAACCAAGCCAGCCACTGTGCCTCCTATGATTCCATGGTGCCTGCATCCAGTAAACGACCCAAACGAGGGCGCTACAGATGCTATGACCGAGATAGTCTCATCCAGGCTGTCAACGCTGTCCAGCGTGGCGAGATGAGCGTCACCAGAGCCGGGAATGTCTTTGGCGTTCCGCATTCAACTCTGGAGTACAAGGTAAAAGAGAGGCATCTGAAGAGGATGGCAAAGAAAGGTCAGCAGGTTCCTTCACCACAGCAGCAGCAGCAACCGAAGCAGAAGCAGTCAGCAGAGAAGGGCGAGTCCAGTCAAACACCAATTCTTGGAGTGCCACCAGGGGTGCATCTGCATGATGGCCACAGTGTGCCTTCAGCACTGGCCTCAGCCCGACCTTATGAGAGCTTTGCAGAGAAGCTGCGTGCCATGAGCGAGAAGCAAGCCCTCCAGAACAGCTACTCCTACCTGAGGCAGCAGCTGGAATCTCAACCTGCTCTCCTGGCAAGCCATGGTATCAACCTCCCTGCAGGAGCCCTCTCTCTGTCTGAGTCGGATCGCTACCGCCTCGAGGAAGCCCAGTCCACACTTGCTGCACACACCCAGTTAGCTCTCACAGAGCAGTGGGCCCAATGGCTGCATAAGCCTGTTTTCTCTTCGCCTTTCTTCAACATCTACACTCCGCCCCCGGCTGCGCTAGGCATCGATCCGACGGGGATGTTCTACCGCCTCGACAACCACAAGCCGTCAAGCCCCAACAGCAGCAAGAAACCCAGCGTCAGTGACGCCATCAACCGCCTTGTGGAAGCCCATCTGTATAGCTCCCTCTATGCCCCGCCCTTTGGCGCAGGTACATCTGACCATGGCGTTCACGCCTCCATGACCGGAGAATCTAGCTCCAGCCAGGAAGCTGACCACTCAGATGACCAACGCTCTAAACGCAGAGCTACCGTCGAGGATCGAGATGACAGCCCCCAACCTAAAAAAGCCTTGAAAGCCTAGAGGCAAGATCATTAATCTTGCCAAATTTTCACCTTTTTTCTCATAACTAGTACAGATATCTAGTCTAGTTTTCTATACAAGTCGATCTAAAACATGGTACAATACTATATGATAAAATATGGTACAATGCTATGGTAAAAAATGAATATAGTGGTATTTATTTACATCTATTTATTACTTTTGTGTATTTCAGGCAGCGTGGGTTATCTTTCAATGAAAGAGAAAATCTTATCTTTATTTATTTTCCATGGATACCGGTATGGGAACGTGTACAGTCCAGCTATGTCAATATTCTTTCCTCCTTTTTCTTCAAAAATTGTAACATGGGTATATATTTTTCGTGTTGAAATAGATAATGTACTTGTGCAATGTGTGTGTGTATCTGATGCACTTTTCTGTGTGACTTTACGAATCATGTCGTTTGATTTTATTAGCACCGACAAGCACCGTTGGGCGAGATTGCACCACTCCTTATCTTTGGTGTACTGGCGGTTTTGTGTTATCCATTCACTTGTGCTAATATCTCTTTTACGTGTACATATTCTTTGTTTCTTGCATAGTTCAATGCTATTTGATGTTCACTTTTCAATTTAATACTTTGATGTAGTGAAAAAAATATAGTTATGAAAATAGAATGAAAATGAAACTAGGTATACTACCCTCAAAATTTGTAGAATTTAATTAGTATCACACCAACCCCTAACCCATTTTGCATAAGATAAACAACTCAGCTTCTAGACAACATTCATAAGGAAATCAATGAAGCACTATTTTAAGTTTTAATGAAAAGAAATTTCCTGCTACACATAATGTTTTAGAAGCATCCTGATTACATTCAGGTTTGATGGAGAAGAAATTATAAGATTAATTCTAGACTTTAAAAGAAAGACAATCAAATTGATACACACACTTTAGCAGGTTTTGGTGATACTTTGTTCCAAATTTGCTCCGAAATCACAGTAATTGCTTGAGAAATGACATGCAAATACACCATGCAAAAAAAGTTATGGATCACTATTAAATGCCTGTAGATTTTTATGTGAGGTTCTTTTTTGTGGCAATATTACAAATACAATTGCTTTGCGTGATATCAAACGCACTGTAAAGATTTTCACACATGAGTGACTTCGATTGTTACATGATGCCTCACACTAAGCGTGACATCCTGAAAAGTGAGACCATAGTGAAGTGAAAGAGTTAAAAAAAGTGATCCTTAACTTTTTTTGCTGTCCATGTATATGTATAAAATACAATCTCATTCTCCAAATGCTAACTCAAATAGGTTTAGATTTGCTCAGCTTTGACTACCCTTTAAAATCTTAACTTTATTTTGTAAAGTTGTGCAAGCATACGATATGTAAAGTACTTTCGGGAACTATGTGCAATACATCCCTATTTATATATAGGCATGTATATTTTGTAGGAATACTAACTCTGGAAGATGGACTTTGTCAAGCCTAACCCCCAAAGGGAAACACTTGCTGAGGAAATTTTTTCCTTTCTCATGTTAAAAGTATATCAGCAAAACTTCGAGGAAAGTTAGAGAACATTTTATGAGGTGCTATTTCTCTCTATAAAGCGGACAAAAATCAAACTTGCCCTTTTGTTTCATACCCTCATTACTCATATACTAATCTTGCCCTTATTTTTTCATATTATTCAATGATCTCATTTTCTTTTGTGAACAATACCAAGCAACTCTAGAGGGGAAAAGAATTTTTTGTTGTATTTTCTTTAGCATTAACCAATATGTTGTATACACTTAGAAACATGTACCGGTAATCACGGGTTGAGGAAATTGTGCAATTATAGTGCATTCATGTTAATGTTCAAAGCCCACCACACACCTTACGACCGTCTTACGACCCGATTTGTAAAATAAAGTGTAGAAGCATTTAATATGGGCATTTTGAGAAATAAAATCTACCTTATTGTTGTTCTGAAAACTTAGATGAAGACTAAACATATGATTTCAATGCTTTAATCAACTTTATACCAGATACAAGGGGCAAATCAGTTTCAGATGGTAGACAATCTAAAGGCTGCCCCGACTGTTCCAAGTCCCTTATGATTCTAAAGGGGTGTTGTTCAAAATCAATTGCAAATCAACTGCAACTTTGCAAATTGTAACGCGCATTTTCATTCGAGCACGCTATGCGCATTTAATATTAAACAATGATTTTTATTTGCACATTCCAATCAACTGCAACTTGTGATCAATTGCAACTTTTCAGCAACACACCCTAAGCAGATTAGGTGTCCCTTCTGACAAGAAAGCTTGTGTTATGCCATTTTCTTGATTTTATTATTACTCTGAGTATCTGGAAATCTCAATCAAAAATTGTCTGTGTGTTTGAGTGTTTCGGAGAGATACGATTACAATTTCTTCGGAAATCAGATCGTAAACCAGTCGTAATTTGTGTGGTGGGTCTTAGTAAATTCTGTCCCATATTATTATTATGTGTTAATCTTTGAGCCATGTGCAATTCGTATTTATCAAAAACAAGATGTTTACTGGTATATTAACAACATTACTCCTATTTATTTTATATCTGTTATACTCCTTGTATATTGTGCATTCTTCAGTTGATTGTCATTAACTGTTAATAATGCATGTTCGGCATTCTTGAATATGGTTTTATCATAATGATGTAGTTATGATATGTTTGACATCAGGGCTATTACATTTTCGTCTGTTAAAGCTCAGTATCAGACTATTAGAGACTGGTCAAACTCTAAAAATGAAGTATAATTAGGTGGTAGAATACGGGAAGGAAGAAACATTTACATTGTCCACATGGATGGCTCCAAGGTATAAAGAATTTTGGTTATAATTATATCAGAGAATTTACCTGTTTCAGTAATTAAACAGTCCATACATTGTGTAACATTTGAAATATTATATCTATCAGAATTCTGAAGATAGATTTTCAAAATTAGAGGCACCTTAAAAGGAAATTTAAGATTTTCCCCTTGTGGAATTGCCCATCATTAAAATTGTTTCTTGCAGGGTTATATGTGTCATTAACTGATATCTTAATTCAAAATGTATGATGTTTCACATTACACTAAGCAAGCTATCTTTGGAAATGTAAGTGATTTGAAAATGTTCAACTCATTCATGACAAACATGATCTCAAAACCGTAAGTAGAATGAGAGAAAGCCGGAACTAGTGTCCTAACATGTGCTCTTCAATCACTCACAGACTACTCATGTTTTAATGAAATATTAATTATGGTACCATGATACCATAAATTCATTTTATACCGTCTATGAAGCCTTAAAACAAGCCGATGCAAGGATTGTCAAAGAAAAGTGGTATTTTTTGTAAGTAGGCTGGTTTATTAATAGATTCAAATTTATGCACATTTCTAGTCCAAGAACGTATTCCTAAAACCTGTTTGCAACAATTGAATCACAATACTTGGGAGTTCAGCCTGCATACACTACATGTTGCTACATTTATGCCAGGTAAGCCTCTGGCAAGCCTTTGGGTTGTCAAGTAAAACCTCTGTGTTAGAGGGGTACCAAATTCATTTAAATGTTGTTGATACAAAAGCGTTCAATAGAAATCAAGACGAATATAGAATGCAATTTGGTAGATGTGTCGCCAAGGATCGGAAGAATTTGTTCTGGTTGAACTGAGGGTCATGGAAATGAAAATACCATGGTACAATTGAATGTTTTCCAAGGTGGCAGTTTTGCGTATTATGGTCTAATGATGTTTGACATTCATAGACATTGTAGGTCAAATTTATGATTTTAGTCCTTCTGAGTACTAAACATCAACCATTTACGTATATCATTTAGGATTTGGCAGTTGAGAATTCTTTAAACAAAAACAATGTTGTTTAATGTCTTTAAGAAGTGAAACAGGGTAGAAAAGGAAAGGAATACAAATTGTTGTTGGCATCTCTGATGATGATGAATATCATTAAGCCTTTTTTGGGGGGTAAATATCGCCGGTGATTTCAACCCATCCTGGCCCACCCACTCCAGATGATTATCTTAAATAAAAAGCTTCATAGGTAGATTGAAACAATAGGTGCAATAGAATTTTGAACTTCTCTCACTCATGGTAAAAGAGCTCACTTGATTGAAAAGCATCAAGCGCCTACAAGAAAGTCCTAGGAGGTGTTTCACCAAGATAAGAAAGAACTAAGAACGACTTTAAGATCGACTGGTATCAGTTCTTGCGCTGAATGCGTGCAATATTATCAACCACTATGCACAAGAACGGATACCAGTCGATCTTAAAGTTTTCTTTTTTATTGTGGTGAAACATTACCCTGGGCGATGTTTCCCCAAAATAAGAAAGACTTTAAGAACGATTTTAAGATCGACTGGTATCCATTCTTGTACGTAATGGTTCACACTATTACGCGCATTCAGCGCAAGAACTGATACCAGTCGATCTTAAAGTTGTTCTCAGAGTCTTTCTTATTTTGGTGAAACACTGGCCTGGATTGTGTTTCATAAAGCTGTATGTAGATGTATGCATGGCTCTATGAACGACTGGTGACCATTTCTGAGGTGTGATTCAGCGCCATTTGTTATCATTTAGTGCAGGAATGGGGTCACCAGTCATTTGTAGAGTCATTCGTACCTATACGAACAGCTTTATGCAATAAAACCCTGGTTATACCTGTATTATATTCATCTAGTTTCTGTGAATGTAATTCCTTTGCCTTGAGTTTTGGATAGAGATAAATTGGGCACAGTACAGAAACTTGATTCGCTACATTACGCTTGACAACATGACAAAACCAGCATATTTTTTAAATTATGTTTTACATTTTTCTTATAATTGACACTTTATTCCGAACATTACAAGGAAGTAATGATCACTCTTTTTCAAATTATATCATGTCGATACATTTGATATTACATGTACAATTATCATCATGAATGATTTTGTAGTTTATTTCCTGGTCACTTTGACCCACTTTTAAAGTGCTTTTGACTATTTTTTTTTTTACCATGTGCAATTTCGTTCGTTTACTAGTGCAATCACACGTTCACAGTAATCTTGTTCAAGTATTGATTCAAGTATTTATAGGCTTTTGTTCATTCTGATTTCATATTGAAACACCAATTTTTAGACAACATTCATTGTACAAATTAATTATCATTATTTATTTGTTTGGAATCCTTATGACACAGCTTATACAGTGGCTCTAATAAATGTCTTGTTACCTTAATGTTATTTATTTATTTTTTGTCTGTATTTCTATGTCTGCACACTTGTAAGAATGAGTTAATAGTACACGTCAGTAAATGTGAGTGGAAAAGGGGGGGGGGAATTTGTTGTAGAAATTTTTGTAAAAATTGTCATTTTCTTCGTAATCTGAGCTTATTTTAACGTATGTTGTCTGCAAGACATTGATCTGTTTTTTAGAGTGTCAAAAGGAAATTACTTGATGTTTCAATGATAGCTAATTCTCTTTGCTGCTCGAGTGTATGAAAGGAAAGCTGAAAATTACATAATGATTGATGAAATTCACCATGAATTGAATGTGCCTCATAATTGTATAGAAATATTGATTAGAGATATGAATATCTTGGGGAGAAATGTCGAGAATCGCTTCACGTGAATTGTGAAAAAAATTGTACATTTTATCAGATGATACTTTATATGTTAATGTGTGGTACTCATTTTTAATCAAATTGGATGGAGCATTCCTATTTTTCCAAGAGAAAAATAACGCTTTTTGTATCATTTACATTTTTGTCTGGCAATTGCATTGTTGAGATAAAGATGAATAGTCGTGTGTTTCAGGTAGAAAGATGTGTTTTTGATCTCAGTTGACCTGTTAAATTTGGATGTTTTGGTGTTCAAATTAAGTGAAAATCATGTGTAATTAGTGCACTTAAGTCACATCAGCTAAATTGCAACTCATCAAAATTAGGGAAATTCACCCAGGAGGTTTATGGAGCTGCGTTATTACCAATCAATGTAGATTTGTATGCAAATTGGTAACCACACAAATTGACAACCACATAAATTTTTGTGCTATTTTTGTATAACAATGCTAGATTTTGACTCTTATGAATATTTTGATATTAATTTTGACCAATGTAAACAATATGTAATCTCATTGACTTCTATTTCCAATACCCCAATCGTATCAACTCAGAAAATTTTCAAACAAGCTGCACTTTTGATCAGGATAGATATGATTGCATCGGAAGTTGATGTTTTAATATGTCGAGATATTTTTGCAATGTAGATAATAGCACCCAACCTGCACACATCACATTTGTAGTCGTTGCACATTGTGAATTTGTAAATCTTGTAATATGATAATGGTTTTAATCAAGAAGTTCGGCAGCTGTAGATAAACAAAGGAGAGAAAAAATGACACCCAATTGTTGAAAAAAATTGACATTTCTATGTTGCACTTGAAAGCTTTCTTGCACATGTTGAGGCCCGTATTCCGATAGCGAGGTTTAACTTAACCCAGGTCTAAGTCATTGTTATTTAGACCATTGGTTTAACTTTTGAATAGCCCGAGTCTAAATAAGAGTGACTAAGTAGGGCAGATAAGGGGTCAAATTGTGCATTTTTACCTACAAGCATGAAATTTGGCACAGAGGTAGAGGATAAAAATGCACAATTTGGGCCAAAATCTGCTGTTATCTGCCCCACTAACTTAGTCCAGGGTTAAGTTAAACCTCGCTATCGGAATACGGGCCCAAAAGTTTAAAATATTTGGGAATATATTTATGCCACAACTGATAAAACATGTGGACCATGTTTCAATACTAGAAAGGGAAGTCCTTGAACCTATGAAAGCCCCTTCTGCTATCAAAAATAATTCAATATACAGTCAAACCTGTCTATAGTGGCCACTTAAATTGATTCCCTTCAGGTGAAAATACATGTTATAGAACCTGTCTATAGAGGCCACCTGTCTACAGTGGCCACTTTTTCTGTTTCCCTTGGGGTGGCCTCTGTAGACAGGTTTGACTGTATATTAGAACCTGTCTATAGAGGCCACCTGTCTACAGTGGCCACTTTTTCTGTTTCCCTTGGGGTGGCCTCTGTAGACAGGTTTGACTATATCTGTTTCACTATTCACTTTTCACTAGCTATGCACCATTTTTTTTAATGTTTTATTGTTACAGTAGTAAAGTACTGGAGACATTTCTAACTGTTCAAAAAAAGGTTAGTTTGAATTTAAAATAGAGAGAAAAGTATTTTTAAAAATTGCACAACCAATGATTATATTGCATGGTACAAGTTGTATAGATATTTATCCAACAAATGAAAATTGTCAACAATATCATTAATGACACGTGGAAAGTGATTTCCGTATACTGTTAAAATTTTGGGGTATAATGATCATGAATGGGCACACTAGTAAAACAAGCTTTGCATTTGTAAGTTGTGAACATACTTTGCATATTACTTATTAGTACTGTATGTGAGCGCAACCCTCACTTATCATACTCATCATATGTTAATTGGTGAATTGTTTTTCTTGAAGAAAAGGCACATTAGCATAATTTTGTATTTCACATGATATCTATGTAACCATGCATATCAAATTACATTTTGTGCACAATGGCCAAGACTGATTAACGCTCACAGTATATTCCTGTTTTTCCCGAGATGTGTAATTTTTGTTTCTTTAGAATGTGTTCGTCGGTTGGGAATGTAAACCGTAAATTAATTATTTGATGCATCCACTAACCAAATGCAGCATTAGCTGTGTATTGATGGTTGGCAGAAGCTTAAAATAACTCATTCATAATTTTTGTTTGGTACATAAATTGTACAATTCCGTATCGTGCAAAAGCTCATTACATTATACTTTTCCTTGATATGTTATCAAGTGTTAAAACTTTTGCCGTGCAATAGATGTATCTTCAGTGCATTGGTATAAACCACAACTAAATTTAATATTCATGTGATAAAATTGCACATCTCACTTTAATAGATAAAACCCTGTGCTTGTCATATTTTTTGTGCAAATCATGAAATAACACAATCAAACGAGAATAAATTTCCTTTCGTTCCATAAGGCCCGAGTAGAGTTTTTGTAAATGCGGAAAAAAAATCCTTTTACATTTAATACGAGGAGAAATTATATGAGAATGTGATATTTTGAGACTTTTACCCAAAAATGTTCATAAAGGTAAAAGTATATGGCTTTGGGCTTGTGAAACGATCACATTTTTCTTGCCAAAGTTCCCCTCAGAGGTTAATCCACCCATAGCATATTACTGTAGATATTTCAGATTTTCTTTGTTAATTTGCTCGTATCTTGAAACGTAGAGGACCAATGAACTTGTAAAAAGGTGATCTTGTTGTATCAAATTATTCACATAACATAAACTGAATTATCTCAACCGTATTTTGATTCTCGGAAATATGATTCTTCAAGAATACGACTCTTGGGAGTATTAGCAAATGTTTTGTTTTAATTTCAACATAACATTTCCCTTGGTGATTTTTTAAGTGACATTTGCATCTTTTAGTAATCCCGCCTTCTCACTGAATAAGTTTCACTCATTAGCTAAAGGTACAGATTTAGATTTCACATTACGTAAATCTGACTTTTTGAAGGTTTGTGCATATCAATAGGCGGGTTTACTTATATATTCAAATTTATGTGCTTTTCTTGCTACTGAACGTAGTTACGTGGTATTCCTTAAACTGTTTGATAACAATAAGACTACAATAATTGGAATCCAGTTTGCATACATTACTTGTTTCAAATTTATGTGCTTTTCTTGCTACTGAACGTAGTTACGTGGTATTCCTTAAACTGTTTGATAACAATAAGACTACAATAATTGGAATCCAGTTTGCATACATTACTTGTTGCTTTGTCGAGTAAGCCTCGGGCAAGCTTTAGGGTTGTCAAGAACAACATTTGTGTGAAAGGTATGTATAAAATTTGCATCTATTAGCAGAGCTGCCAACCGAAATCCGTATTTTTCTCCTATTTTACTTGCTTTTGGAGTACATTATTATTTGGCAATCAGTAATTAAGTAAGACATTTTTATGTCCACAATACCACCTTTTTGTCTCCTTGAATCAATGGCATCAGCTGGAAAGCATCTGGAAGCTATTGTATAGCAGCAAAACATTCCTTCGGTGGATGAAAAAACATTTTTATGGGAGAAACAGGTGTGTTGGTTTATATTCTTCTTCGCTTGTAAACTGATCTTGAATATCTATTCAATTCAACACTCCCTTGCTATGTGTAATAGAGTTGAAATGTGGAAAGGAATCCGTACTGGTTGGCAGCTATGTATCAGTAAACCCGCCTATTCTCAATAGAAGTAAAGAAATCATGGGTATGGATAATTATCCAAATTGAAAATATTTGTGCTGTTGTGTATACCAGCATAGTTTTGTATTTCCCAAGTCATACCAGCACACATTTCTCCAATATTTTATTCTATTTATTATCAACGTAAACTATTTATGTATTTTGTGAAAAATATTTTTTTGTGTGTGCATTGCATTCATCACAATATTTTTTCCTTTTTTTAATTGCATTTTTCAGCCCCTCCCATATGTGCAATATGGTACTGAAAATGGGATTTGCTATAAAATCTCTTCATTCATTCAGTTTTAGAAATTGAGAGAGAGAAAAAAAAATTGTACCGTTATAGTTTGGGGATACCTATTATCCTCCAGCTAGCAAAAATGCCTCTGGATGATCATGAAATTTCCTGAAATATATATGAGATTTCCTGAAGATGAACTCGTACACAAGCATCTCGTAAAAATATCATGAAACCAGAATATTTCCTGGAGAGATGTACAAGTATCTTTGTACGAGATGTAGATACTTCACTCAAATTTTTTTTAGAAACCACCTTTGCATGTTCATATATTTTTTTTCATGGGGTTTATATTTTTGGAAATACCGGTATATGTAGCCCCAAATGCAACTTATTGGGCCTGTAACATTAGCATAAAGAGTTAAGATTGATTTTGCAATAAGTCATTTCTCTTTGGTACACATTATGTCATAGACTCAATATGACTAATACAGTCAAACCTCGTTATAACGAGGTCCTTGGGACCTGAAAAATTATCTCTTTATATTGAAAGTTGTTATATCAGGGCTAAAATACAATAAAATACAAAGAGATTGGACCAGGAAAACTAACTTGTTATAAAGAGATCTCGTTATATCAGTGCTCTTTATAACGAGGTTGGACTGTATTTATTGTAAGTTTAATTGCATCTTTTATGTTACAGGCCCTCTAACACACTGTAATCGTTATCACAAATGAGCGATTTCACTTGTGGCATTATGTCTCTCGTTTCTCTTCACATCCTGAAAAGTTAGCCCATATGAAGTGAAACAATTAAAAAGTGATCCCTAATTTTGTTAATTGTTTTGGAATACTAAAAATGCAACCGTTTTGCATGTTATCAAACTCACTGTAATCGTTTTCACAATTGAGCGATTTCACTTGTGGCATTATGCCTCTCGCTTCTCTTCACATCCTGAAAAAATGAGCCCTAAAGCCCCGGTCACAAGCAACAGGATTCACTCTTTGTTAATTCACAGTTAACTGCCTCAGAACAACGAGTCTGGGTGAATCGTGTTGCTTCCGGGGTCCTATGTGACCGGGGCTTAAGTGAAGTGAAACAATTAAAAAGTAGTCCCTAATTTTGTTTTTGTTTCTGGAAATACCCCCCCCCCCCCAAATGCAATTTTCTTGCGTGCTTTCAAACTCGAGTGGGCCCATTGTGAAGTGAAATGATTAAAAATTTGTCCCTAATTTTTGTTTAATTTTTATTAATCAATTTCCTGGAGAGTGAAACCTCTCGTACTTGATGTATTTTAGGAGAAAAAATGCAGTCTAATGGAGAAATGAATAATATTTAGGAAATGATTTGGTTTTTAAATCATGTGATGTATTTGATATAGAATGCAAATCGTAGTGTGTATTCAATGAATTAATTTATTATTCTGAAATTAACTTCAAAGAAATTTTTTGCCAAAATGTGCTTTTTAGGTAAAAATCATGCTTTTAAACAAGAGAAATTTTTCATTTTTTTCATTATACATGCATTTAAAATGAATGCATACATATTTCCCAGTGACTTGTACCATTTTCGCTGACTTTTAATTTTCAAAATTGCTTAGAAAGTTGCTTTAAAAGGTAGATTTTAGTTATGTTTAGGACTCTTCTTCAAAATGTCTCAACAATGTTGTAATGATTGTGCAGGAAGAAAGCACTTTTGAACACAGACACTTGTAAAACACCATAACATTGTCTTTGCCTCTTTTGTTCACTCTCTTATTGTTTTCTGTACTCCTACCCTTGGCCTTAGACCCCCCCCCCCCATAAAAAAAATAACTATTTGGATGCCCTTCACCGACTGACCCTCTGAAAATACACGGGCTTTATTTTTTATTTTTTGCTTTTCACATTTCACTTATATTGAAAAATCACAGCAAAATCATATATATACATGTGGAATACAACCTCATATTATTTGTCAGATGATCTCTGGCTTTCCAATCCCCATCAAGTCTTAATACAATGTATCTTCTTAATGAGTTATGTGAAGTGTGTTTAAAAAAATTAATTAGTAAAAAAAAGGCTTTTTTTTTTTTTTTCTGACCACTTTGATGCTTTAATTCCGTAAATGATATTGAAGGGCATCAAAAGAATTTTTTCCCCTGTCAAACTATTATCAGTGAACACACGGCAATTACCCTGGGGCCGATTGCTCGAAATGGTCTTAGCTATCCTCTTCATGCTAAGACGTCTTAAGTTCTTGTGCCACCCTCTTAACATAGTCGTATCGACGCTATTGTCTATGTTACGAGGATGGCACAAGAAGTCAAGATGTCTTGGCATGAAGAGGATAGCTAAGACCATTTCGAGCAATCGGCCCCAGATGTCTATTCAGTTTCACCAGGTTATGTTTCCAACACACGACTCTTTGATCAACTGGTGATCCTTTCTAGCACTCAATGATAACTCCTTGCGCTTAATCGCACCGTAGAGATGGTCACCAGTTGATCGTGCAGTCGTGCGTAGATCTATGCACAGCTTTATGAAACAATTCCAATGTGTTATACCAAGAGTGTCAGAATTTTTTTTATCATTGAACACCTGGGCCCTATTGCATGACTGTCGCGTTTAAAAAAATTAATAGTAAAAAAATTTGTTTTTTCTTTTTTCTGACCAACTGACACTTTAATTCCATAAATGACATTGAAGCGCATCAAAACAATTTTCCCCCTGTCAAACTATTATCAGTGAACACACGGTAATTACCCAGATGTCTATTCATCTTCACCAGGGTTGTGTTTCATAAAGAGTACATTTAGATCTACACATGACTCTATGATCAACTGGTGATCCTTTTTACATGTACAGTAGCAATCAATGATTGCTGTTGGCGCTAAATCGCACCGTAGAGAGGGTCACAAGTTAATCATACAGTCGTGCGTAGATTTTTGCACAGCTTTAAGAAACGCAACCCATGTGTTAAGGCCCGGGCACACCAAACACCGCACGGCATAACGGCACAATATTTACGCGTTAGATTGGTTGTCATTGGCCAGTGCGCTCCTCAGCGCAGAGGATGTTCAACAATTGGCCAATCACAAAGGAGACATCGCGTGAAAACCGTGCCGTGATGCCGTGCTGTGTTTGGTGTGCCCGGGCCTTTATACCTAAGTGTCAGAATTTTTCATCATTGAACACCTGGGCCATATTGCATAAAAGTTGCTTTTAAATGCAAGTCAGAAAAGTAAAGGCAGCTCCAATTTCAACCAAATAGGAACGCATATTTAAAGTCAGTCCGTTATGATCGACATGACTTCCGGTTACGAGCGCGAACGGACGGCGTGTTGCGTATTGCCAACAACAATATTTGAAAATTTCCTTGCTTACGCACTTTGCCAAGCTCAGACACTCAGAACATTTCGTACGAATTTCCGATCCGTGTTGTCGTCGCGTGTAACTTTGATCCCTCCCCTCTTTAGCTTCAATTCTTTTCTAAAAATGTGCTAAACGCATAAGCATGCCATTGCCGAGCTGCTAGCTAGCGAAATATAACTTGCTTGCTCGCTATTCCAGGTTAAAAATGCCGCAATTTTTCTGTTCGCCAATCTTCGAAATCAAAATGGCAGCGGCCAGGCCACGCCCTCTGAACATCATGTCGCCCCGCCTTTAAGACTTGCGTTTAATTTTCTGAGTCACATTGAAATGTAACTTTTCATGCAATAGAGCCCTGGTGAATCACCATAAAATCCTAAATTCTTTATTCATTTTACAGGATTCCCTCTATATGAGGAGCAAAAGAAATTCCCAGATTTTTCCCGGATTAGTTTTTAAAAAAATGTTCAGAATCATTTCAACCTATTTCAGAGATGCCAACTGTTCCAGAATTTGAGAAAATGTGCAAAGTCAAATTTTAAATGTGAATAATGCAATAGCTGAACAAAAGTGAAGAAATTTTACAATAGGCGTTTTCAGGCCTCTCAAACAATATAACAGAAAAAAGGAGGAGAGACCTTGTTTCCCACAGGACTGTGTAGTTGAATAATCAAGAAATATAGGAAATCTCCTATGGAATGGCCTTGAAACTCTCTCAAAGTAGTCAAAAATTCATATTCTTTCCTTAAAAAATCCTAAAGGTTGGAGGCTTGCTTTTTCTCAGCCATTAATTGGGATGAAAACCTTGAAAATATACCCATGTATATTCCGGAATGGTTGGCATCTCTGCTATTTCAACTCATCCTCCCATTACCAATAGTGATCATTACTGATGTCAGTTTTCTCACTTTTTTAAAGGAAAACAAAACTCCCTGATTTGAGGAAGTTTTATCGAATTCTATGGCCTGTATTCCGATAGCGAGGTTTAACTTAACCCAGGTCTAAGTCATTGTTATTTAGACCATTGGTTTAACTTTTGAATAGCCCAGGTCTAAATAACAATGGGTTAGTCCCGGGTTAAGTTAAACCTCATTTTCGGAATACGGGCCTATGAGTTTTCCCTGACTGGAAAAATTGGAACTCGTTTTTCAAGTTTTCCTGGTAGAAGGGAGACTCTGCATACATTGTAAAATTCATGCAATATCTGGCTTTCTAGCAAATACTTCATTATTCCTAAAATATACAGTTCATAAAGCATACATAAGAGAGAGATAATACTGGTCAGCAGAAATTTGCTGTTTGTGTATTTTTAGCTGATTTACGGTGAATCTGACACGCTGAATAAACAAATCACAGTGGTTTTGGTAAATCAGGTAAAGTTCTTGTGCTAACCCCACACTGTTTTTTTTAAATACGGTTTGTACACACGGATGCATGTGTGGAACATTTTTAACTGTGTTGTTTGGGTAAAAATAGCAAAAATATTCAGGTCAAATATCTATGGATAATTACATTGAAATTGCCTGACTTAGAAGCTATGAAACCTCAATATCCTCTACATCATAAAGTTATTGGATCAATCAACTACTAAAATCGCAGCCAACAAAAAAAAAAAAAATAATAAAATATCAATAATTTAAAAAAGAAAAAAAGGAAAATAAGTTGACCAGTATGATTACATTATGTTAAAATGACTGTGATGTACTTCCACAACATTACAAAAATCTGAAGACAAAAATGACAAGCAAACAAAATCTATTTCTACAATATTTACATTTATTACACACAGTATGGAAATATCTTGCAAAAATACATATCTTCACAAATATGCCTTTTTATTAATAAGAAAAATTATGAAAAATTGCAATGCTTTAAAAACGTGAAAGTTCTTTTATACGAACGTTTGGGGATCCTTAAAACTATGAGAAGAATTTCAAGAAATATTCTCCCATAAAAAATACCTAAAATCAAATTAATATTGCCATTCATGAGGAGGGATAGAAATTTAAATTTTTTTAAAAATCACTCATTCAAAGCATAATTTCCATAATAGACAAAGGGCTTCAACTTGTTTAGGTACAAAAAAAGCAAATGTGTAATATACAAGGAGTAATAAACATATTCTGCATTATATACATATGTACAAATTCTTACAAGCTTATATGATACATACGTGTACAGTGTTTGTTATACACTACACCAATAGAAAAGAGTTAATGATCACTCATGAAGGCTTTATATACCTATAAATGACCAAATGCAACCGTTTTAACTGTCATCAAACACACCGGAATAAATTTCACACTTGAGTGATTTCAGTAACTAAATGAAGTTTCTCGCTCCAGTAGACGTCCTGAAAAGTGCAACAAATCCAAATTCTATAATTAAAGCGATAGACCAGTTTTGGGAGGAGGGTGCTTCAGATATTTAACTAGTCTGCGAGCTGCAGTAAAATTATTACCATAAGGCAGTTTTTCAATAGTAAATTAGAGCATGTTCATAGTTAGTTTGAATGAAATCGACCTAGAAATGGCTTAATTATCGCAAAATAAAAAATCATGCTGCGGTCGTAACATGCTTCACGTACAAAATGAACGTGAACTCACACATCGCAGACAATACCACCGATTGCACCGCCCATTTCAGGCCGACACTCCCCCGTGCTAAAGCACTTAGCACACCGTAGAGGAATAATGGCTGATTGGCATGTTCGACATAAAATAAATAGAATACGAGCAAAAATGTACTCCGAATATCCTACACAGATATATTTAGGCATGTAAAGCAACTTGTGAATACATGAGCTCGTTTAACATCACTTTCTGCATCCCGGTCATTACGAATCTATACCTTTAATGTCATCAAAGACACTGTTACCACTTTCACACATGAGTGATTTCAGTTATTAAATGAAGTCTCTCGGTGCAGTGCACACCCTTAAAAGTGCAACCATTCAAAAATTCTACAATTAAAAAATGAACCCTAACTTTCTTTGAGTAGCGTATTATGTTTTCGCTTCTTCAATGTACCCTTATTCACTAGCTGCTCTTCAAGCGCTTTACCAATCTATAAAATGCATCATTATTTAATCAAAAATAGACTCGAAAGCTT
Organism: Temnopleurus reevesii; assembly: GCA_036244855.1. Classification (NCBI taxonomy): domain Eukaryota; kingdom Metazoa; phylum Echinodermata; class Echinoidea; order Temnopleuroida; family Temnopleuridae; genus Temnopleurus; species Temnopleurus reevesii. Next base: position 49,144 of record BQKZ01000523.1, on the reverse strand, counting down.
CTGAAATAATCTGTAACAGTGAGACAGAAACTCTAGAAAACAGGATATCAAAACAGAAATTGCGAAGACGAGAATTAAATATGATAAAAATAGAATTGTAAGATTAAAAGGTGGGGCTCAAAGCCTGTGCTTCACTAAATATCAATGCTATAACAATTTATCATTGATAGATATAGAAGAACGAGAAGTACTAAAGGAAAATTTATGGAGCAGGGAAATAAAATTGAATTCATTGAATTTGAATAGAAAAGAAAAGTAAAATTTTATACATGTACATTTCTAGGGAATTATAAGTTAAAAGCTTTTGAAAGATTAATTTGTATAAAGATATTATAACATTATACAATATTCATCCTCATTTTGCCTCACTTGATCCAGGTGAGCTTTTGAAATATTAATATCTAGACGTAAAATTAATTTGCAAGATATTATAACATTATACGATATTCATCCTCATTTTACCTCACTCAATCCAGGTTAGCTCCATGGGCAATAATAGGAATAGAATTTTGAATGCCAGCACTCCAAACCTTCCTTTACGGGTTTTAATCTTGGGTAATTTGAAGATCTTCTAAGCCGTCAGCTTGAACTGTAAGTCGTAGGCTCTGTATGGAGGAGAGATGGAAAAAGAAAAATTGGTGTACAATTCTCCCTATCGCATATACCTCTCCAAATCTGAACGCATGCAGCGGACTAGTTATTTCGGCCCAGGTTCCTGGCACAGGTACTTCCCGTAACATTCGCGCGTTTTCAAAAGTGTATTGCTTTCTACGGTGAACTTCGTCAGCGGCTTGTAGTGTCATATATTTTTTCATCTATTTCTGCGAAGAAAATCATCATTTTATATATTTTTCTTTCATATCTGCATTTATTTGTTATATGGGTTTCTTTTGCGAAGCGGCCCAATGCTGGGCTTCCGACGCAAAACAAAGAAATTACGCTATATACCCATGGGTTGAAATTTCGTAGATAGAATACAGTGAAATCCAGAAAGCACGCGCTTTATCCCGGAAGTGAGTGTGCCAAAGCCAAAGTGTGTGATATCGATATCACAAGGTGATATCGGGTGATATCTGCTATATGTGATAGGGAGAATTAGAATTAGAGTCATCTTCATTATTCAAACTGCTTCAGCTGGGTATTTCCACAACCACCATCATCATAACCATGATTCACATCCAAAATACTCAATCTTTGTTTGTTCCAATGTTGACAAAGGAATTTATTAATTGTGTCTCAATGATATTTCTCTTCCTCATAAGATTATCATTATCATGGCCACTACCACCAACCATTTCATTATCAACTTCATCATCATCATCATAATCATCATCCTAATCATCATCATCATCATCATCATCATCATCATCATCATCATCATCATCA
>BQKZ01000523.1:23664-42159 GCA_036244855.1 Temnopleurus reevesii | reverse complement strand
TTGGCGCGTGTGGGAGATATTTGAAAAAATGTTGAGGCCTGATTAGGGTTAAGAGAGATTCTTGGTGAACCTACAAAATTTAGGCTAAAGGTTCTATTCAAATATTATAGAACTGATCAACAGATATCAACTTATCTCACTACCGTACATCTTCTGTATAAGGTAGATGTTTTTAGCACCATTAACATTTAGCATATTGACTCCCAAGCTGATGAAATTGATATCAGGGTTAGGGAAATTAAGGCATATGTTGCAATGAGAGAATGGATATTTTGTGGAAAGCATTAATAAAATGATAGCTCTAACACTTGGTAACAAATCTCTCAAACATTTATTTCTTACATCTATGGCAAGTGTGGCAAGATATCACCTAGAGTTGATTTGGATAATTAAAGGAATTATCTATACGTTTCGTACAAAGCTATCCTTATGCAAGTAAAGCAATTTGTGAATATTTCAGCTCCTTTCACATTAATATTTTCCTCATGACCATGACTAGTTTAAACAACAAAATCTATTCCATTTACTACTGATTGACAGGAAGGGCCTTTGTTATTCTAACTATAAAATATGGCCCAAGAAAGAAAATGGGTTTAGAATTTCCTAATTTGCACAAAAACTACAAATTATGATATTTCCTCACCATGAAGTTTGGTCTGAGGAACATTTTGAAGAGGCTGGTGGGTTTGTAATCCTCTGTCTGCTCAGGCAGGGTAAGCTCACTCTTGTTATGCTTGCTTAACGTCTTCTGAGAGAGAGTTGTTGAAGCCTGAAACGAAAAAAGGATAAAAAAGGAAAAGACAATCATCATCACAATACCTAGCTACACATGTACTCTCACCCATGTGCTAGTTGGGTTCGGGTAGAAGAAAAAAAACAGTCATGCTATGAATCCAATATCCGTGGCGGTGTTTCACCCAGTTACTAAAGACTTTAAGAAAGACTTTACGCACAACCTTATCAGTTCTTGTGCTGAATGATCGAGAATCTATTGCGAATTACACTAGTTAACATACTCCAGTCTTTCTTAAAGTCATTTGAAATTTTAAGAACGATTTGGAGAAATACCGCCCGGATTATATAAATGTGAACGCTTTGGTCATTATCATTATTACTATTATTAACAACCCGCTGAATTCAGTTTGCTAAATATTTTTTTAAAATAGCATGAATAACATGAATGATCATTGCATGACATAATCTTAGATAGATACATACCTTGCTTTCACCAAAGAATTTATCAAATTCAATCTCCTCATCATAGCTCAATCTGAAGACGGGTTTCTTGGATGCAGCTTTCTTGGTACCTTCCTCTGCCGTGGCGGGATCTGTATGGGGAGTAAAAAGCAAATCAAACAATCTCACACTCCTGTCACACGGCTGAGATCATCTGATTCTAAACTGCTCACAGTTCCTAAAACAAAGAAATCATGAAGAGATCTGTCTTTTGCGCATGCTGCATTTTATCTATGGAATCAACTACCACCAGAAATGCATGATATACAAAGCATTGAATGTTTAAAAAAGGCACTAAAAACCCATCTCTTCATAAGTGTTTTCCAATAGTATCTACACCACACAACTCTTTGTTCAGGGACAGTTAACTGGCAACTGAACAAAGAGTGTTGTTGAATCATGTTCAATCACCCTTCTAAGTTCTAAGTGACAGGGGTGTAGGGATTTGTTTATTTCTACTTTTGACATAATTTATGCGAGCGTGGAGACTTCGCACCTGCACACTACATATTTTCGCGAGGATCGGACGTTCCACACATTCCAAAGCCGAGAGGCACTGTTAATTACTTTTCTGGCCCGCGGACCTATCCCGAGCGACTTGGCGGTCAGGTGACAATAGTTTGCCAATCAGCTTTGATTTTTAGGCGGACCACGTTTTGCCCCAAATCAGCCATTTTTTATTGGAACTCACTTCGTGTCAGCGTGTCCGAGGAGTACACATCCTTAGTCGCGTTCCTGTTTTCGCCAAGAGCATCATCGTTACAGAGAATTGTGGATTATTTATTTGGGAAATCATACTTATTCGCCATCTTCTCTTCGCCCCAGAATTAAGAACATTCGGAGAACTTTAATTTCTTTCATTTGTGAGCTCACACATTTTACCCGCGACAAACCATCGCTCGTCTTTCCTTTTCGCATTTCGTTTTATCACCGGGAATAGTGCAATATATCTGAACTGTTCATCACTCATGCGTCGACTGTGACTTCGCTCCTTGCCCTCAGCTTTCGCCAGGCGTATCGGCGGAATAGACCCTATACCATCCACTTAGGGTAAGTTGGAATCTGTTTTTACACCATTAACATTCTTTTCCAACAGGGGCTTTCGGAATATGCATAAAGATATATCCTGGATATAACCAGTTTTCCAGGACCGTGTTATTGGGACACTCCATATTTGCCCCCGTGAAATGTTGTAGAAACATTTTGGGCAAGAATTTTGAGAACTGACCTTCAGATTTTGGTGTGAGTTTCCAGTGCTGTGGTCTTGCCCATGTGTCAAGAAGATCCATGTTGAAGTAAGATTACTCCAAGGGCTCTAAAGAGAGCTGCAGGGAGAGCTGACCTCTGCACGATCCAACGCAACTCTTTTTTTCAGGGGAAGTTAACTGGCAACTGAACAAAGAGTCATGTTGAATTGTGTTCAATCAGCCTATCAGCCTTAAGAAATATGTGTACTAACCCGACTATGGCCAGTTTTCCGAGACCATCTTATTGGGACACTCTATAGTAGACCCCATGAAATGTTGTACAAACAGGGCAAGACTTTCCAAGAACTGACCTTTTGATTTGGGTTTGAGTTTCCAGTGCTGTGGTCCTGCCCACGTGTTGAGGACATCCATGTTGAAGTAAGAATATTCCGAGGGCTCGAGGGAGAGCTGCAGGCAGAGCTGACCTCCTGTGTTGACCGACACCGAACTGAACAAAAGATGAAGAAGGTTGAACGTTATCATATCATTTGATTATAAAAAGTGGTTAGCTCAGCCTAGCTTTACCCCCAAGAACTCAACCTGCAGACATGTATTTACGTAGACTTCTGGGCCCCGTAACATAAAGGTTTGCGATTAATTGCTATTCTGATAGCGATCGATATCAATCGCAAGTCTATGGCAAATCATGTACTAAAGTTTGCAATTGATCGCAAAATCAAATAGTGATTAATTGCAAACCTTTATGTTACAGGGCCCAGGTGTGGCTTTATTGAAGCCAGGTGTCAATTCAATGTCTTTGCAGGAACTCAGGGAATTTAACAACCAGAATAACCTGTCTGAAATTTCATATTTCTAAACATTTTTGTTAAAAACAGGAAAAACTCAGCAATTTCCTCACCGACAACCGTACTCGGTGAAAACTGGCATGACACACAATTTGTATAGTATCTTTTTTTTTTAATGGGCAAATAAAAAAGCAAATTAACCAAACTTTCGTTTAACGAAACAACAAGAATAATTGAAAGTAGTATGTGATTTGTAATGTGCCAAATGTGAAAATTGAGGGCTAATCCAGTGAGGTAACCCCTCCTGTTACATCACTATCATCACTGAGGCCTCCATCCTCCAAAATGTTCTCTCTTTCATCCCAAAAGTCTCTATTTTTCATTATCACTGAAACACAAACTCAAACTCCCTCCCCCCTCTCCCCTTTTTCTCTCTTCTCAACAGAATCTCCTAAAATTTCCATTTCCCTGTCTCCTTATTCATCTTCCTCCAAAGTGTTTTCTTCTCCCCTACCCCACCACCTTTCTGCTGCAACCTAACATACCTTGATGCTGACCAGCCAATCATGATAGTGGCATCAGTATTATCTGAGGTTGCGAACATCGAGGGCTGATTTGACAGGGGTAGCCTCTCCCCTCAATCATAGTCATCATTACTGAAGCACCCCCCCCCTTCCTCCAAAGTGTTTACTTCTCCCTCCCCCACCTTTCTTCCGCACCCTAAAATATTTTTTGAGGTTATAAACATTGAGGGCTGATACGGTGGGGGTAGCCCCTCACCTCCATCATGATCATGATCATTGAAGCCCCCCATCCCCGCCTCTAAAATGTTGTTTTCTTCCCAACCTTTCTTCCACAAAACATACCTTGATGCTGACCGGCCAATCATGATAGTGGCATCTGAATTATCCGAGGTTGCGAACATCGAGGGCTGATCCGACTAAGGCAGCCCCTCCCCTCCATCGTAATCATCATCGCTGAACCCCCCTCTTTGAAAATGTTCTCTTCTCTGCCACCCCCCTCTCTCCGACCTTTCTTCCGCACCCTAACATACCTCGATGCTGACCGGCCAATCATGATAGTGGCATCAGAATTATCAGAGGTAGCGAACATCGAAGGCTGATCCGTTGGAGGTAGCCCCTCCCCTCCATCGTAATCATCATCACTGAACCCCCCTCCTCCAAAGTGCTCTCCCTCCATCCCCATGTGATCGGTATGCTCCTCCTCTAAGGGTTCGGGGATGGCATGGACGTCGAATGCCTGTTTGCTATCAGCAGCCATCTTGCTTATCATGGAGGTGACGCCCTCCTGGGGTAGAGAAAATACGACAGAATATTGAACAGAGAAGGGTAGAGAATGAACAAGTGGGGACAAAATGGTGAACAACAATTTAATTATCCATTAAAATACTTTTGAAACAAGGTCTGTTCTTATGTTCTGTCAGTCATTGTCATCATTGCACATTGAAAGGGAAAGGATGAATATAACTAACTGGCTAGAGAAGAAGAGTGTAAACATTCAGAACAAACTTGCATACAACTTTGAAACAAACAGGTCCGTCCAATGTTTTAGTGATAATATAATTAGCTGATCATTGTTTTTTAAACATGTTGGTATAAATCCCACATTTGTATTTCATTTAGAAAAAAATAAAACAAAGCCTCACCTCTCCATCCGCATTCCAATTTGTGAACTCAAAGTCGGCAAACTCCGGACAGATTTGCATGCTCTCTAAATTCACACCGTTGTAGATTTCTACACACAAATACAATGAAAAGTTAAGGAAATCAAAGACCAGGGGCCAATTGCACGAAATGGTCTTAGATATCTTCTTTTTGCTCAGAAATCTTAACTTTTTGTGACATCCTTAAAAAATAGAAGCAGCAACGTCTGTGTCTATGTTAAGAGAGTGACACAGTAAGTTAAGACATCTTAGCAAAAATAGGATAGCTTTAACCATTTCATGAACTTGGCCCCATAAGGTCTTTCATTAAAGTTGTTAGACGCAATAAGCGCATATTCCCGACAGGTTTTCATAACTATAGTCACAGTAGGTGAAGTATTTAATCCACCCTAAATCACGGAATTCATGGGATTAACCACCGTTGACACACCCCCAACCGGTGATACTACAGGTAGCACATTATACCAAATATGCAATTGCCTAATGTACATCTTGAGTATGATATGAAATCTACATGATTCTGATTTGTGTTGTACACAACAACAAATTACAGTAATTAAAAAATTGTCAATGAATGATTTTTAAACTAAGAGCGAATTCCAGCACTTGATATTAATGTCAAACCAGTTGCAAACTGAGCAGCACTTCTTAAATTGCACACAGTTAATGTTTTTTTAACAAAATGTACTGAAAAAAAATGATTTTGATTGCTTGCAATCAATCGCAACTTTCTATCAGCATATAGACTAGCCTAACAAACCACATATTTGATCTAATGGCATACAGTGTTTTCACCTAGATAGATAGATTTATAAAGATAAAATAATAGAAAACACAAAAAAATGAGCAGGAAACAGCAAGTTTAGACAAACGTAAGCTACCTCCAATCTCGCTCATATCCACCATGGTCTGCGTGCCCTTCTCTGCTTTCGCTGCTTCCTCCTCATTATTGATGATGGTATTGGAATCGAGGAGCAGCTCACAGCTATCATCCTTACAATGAAGATGGTTTAGGAGGAGACCAAAGGAGCCGCCCTCATCGAACGCTGCCGATGTTCGTTGGAAGAGTGGGTCGGGCTATAAAATTGAGAAGAGAGAGATTATGAAGTCGAAAAGAGCTTGAGCTTTCCATCCTAGCAGAATCTTAATCATAAGCAAAATGACATGGAAATGAAGTGAACACACAAGTATATAGAAAAAGCTAAAAATGGAGGTGGAGAGAAAGAAAGAAGAGGATATGAGGGGCAGCCAATCACAGAGCAAGGAGTGAAGAATAAGAGAGAATAATGAGAATTAAAATCATTGACTTCCATCATCACCATCATTGTCAGCATCAGTATGATTTGTATCATTACAAGAAATACGGGAGAAATCATCACTCTCCCCAACATCATCACTGTTCAAACATAATCATCATTACCATCAATTTTTTTTTCAATGATTTAGTGATACTTTAATGATTCTTTTGCTATGATATTGGACCAGGATAAAATGCTGACAAAATATAGAGAACGAATTTAACATGAATCAGCATAAATCTTCATTCCAAACATAATTATCATCAACAGGATCTTCATTAACTAAACTTATCATTATTGTTTGACTGTTTGTGTAGAGTAGAGTAGAAATCTTCAATTCAGTGCCTGTAATTTGATTAATATCATTCTCAAAATCGCCATAGCAATCAACATCCATCAATGTCATCATTCACATGGCTGCCAACCTAAAATCAAATTCTTGGTCTTTTTGGTTTGAATGAGGGGCACCATACATGTATTTAGAAAATGTCAGTAATTATTCAGAATGTAAAAATACCAACATGTATCCACTTGTCGAACTGAAAATCTTTTATTATTAAATTATTTTATATAGAAAACATGGTCAATACGCTATGCAATTTGATAGGGTCATGAATAGACAATTAGATATTGTCTATTGAGTCAGGTGCAATGGGTCAAATGGTATGATGGTGTTGTGCATTCATAGATATCTATAGATCCTTGTAACCCCTTTGTACCCCCTTAGATGGATAGACAATTAGATATTGTCTATTGAGCCAGGTGCAATGGGTCAAATGGTATGATGGTGTTGTGCATTCATAGATATCTATAGATCTTTGTAACCCCTTTGTACCCCCTTAGATGGATAGACAATTAGATATTGTCTATTGAGTCAGGTGCAATGGGTCAAATGGTATGATGGTGTTGTGCATTCATAGATATCTATAGATCTTTGTAACCCCTTTGTACCCCCTTAGATGAATAGACAATTAGATATTTTCTATTGAGTCAGGTGCAATGTGTCAAATGGTATGATGGTGTTGTGCATTCATAGATATCTATAGATCTTTGTACCCCTAGGAAAGATAGGGTCATGAATAGACAATTAGCTGTTTTCTATTGAGTCAGGTGCAATGCATCAAATGGTATGATGGTGTTGTGCATTCATAGATATCTGTAGATCTTTGTAACCCCTTAGAAGCAAAAGAGTATAGAAAAAATTTAGGAATACGATTTTGGTTGGCAGGTCTGCATTCATTATTGATCCAATGATTGATGACGTCTTAATGATCTTTCATCTATTCTGCTTTCCAACGTGCAACACCCAACGCACAAAACAATTACAGCTCTTTTAACAATAACATTGCTAATGCCCCAGTCACACAGATGCCCGGAAGCAACACTACTCAACATGACTCTTTGTTAGGCGGCAGTTAACTGAACAAAGAGTTGTGTTGCTTCCAGGGTGCTATGTGACTGGGGCCTTAGATTCTTAAACATTTGGATTGAAGTCTTACCTCAAAGCCTAGGTCCAGCTTGGCAATGTTAATGTTCTTCATGTTTGTCTCTACAGTGTTTGAATGACGTGCCTGTCAGGGAGAAAATAATGTGAACAAATCTCTATTTTTATTGAAGGTAAAGTTGAATAGAAATTTTCAAACATAAACATACAATAGTCTATAACCAGCTATTTTTTGGGGGGGTAAATATGTTCATAATGAATGATGAACATCTCTAGGACTGTATGAATTTACACCATAATGCATAGCTGCCAACATGAGTCAGTGGAAATTAGTAATAATTGTGTTACAAATTAGTAATTCATTGAATGTAAAGCTTAATAGAATTTTTCAAACATAAGTATACAATAACCAATAACCATCTTTTTCCAAATTCTACTTTGAAATATTTAGTGAATATGTTCATAATGAATGATGAACATCTCTAGGAGTGACTGTATGAATTTAAAGTATCGTGTGTTGTAAAACTTGTAGATCAACCTGGGCCCTATTGCACAAAAAGTTGCGTTTAACACAAGTCAGAAAATTTGATGCAACTCTATTTTCAACCAATCATGAGCGCGTATTTAGGACTTGCGCTGAATTTTCTGAGTTGTGTTCAAACGCAACTTTTTTTATGCAATAGGGCCCTGGTCTATCTACTTATCAAGGGAATAATTCTAATTTTCATATTTTAGACATCAAGGAGATATCTCTAGATAACATTTTACTGTACAGTTCTATGTGAAAAAGTTGCTGAACAAAACATCCTGCTTAAATTCATAGCGAATTGCAATGCGATTCCAGAAAAATTATTCCCTGCTATCTGCAGATGTTGTTGTTAATTAATTAATGGGAAATACGTTTGACTCCACTTGTAATTTAAAGTTGAATAATTTTACCCACATGCCCATGGCAACCAAATTTAGCTGTCAGGCAAGTAATTTAAATTGTCTCTTGCCCAACTGGGCACATAAAGGTTTTATACTAGTTTTTTCTATGAATATTTGTCCAAAGAGCATCGACCAATTACCAATTTATTTTTCATCTTTGAGGATCCCATGGTGAGGTCTATCCATTGACTAACTTTGCTGACAACTCAGCATGCTTGCAGCATAACACACAGCTCAATGGACCACCACAAATGGCCTCGGCTTTATTTAGTAGCCTTGGAGATTTTTTAACACACAATGGAATCAATATTTCTTCAAAATATCTTGCCTCGGGCCTGTAACTTAAATTTCCCACAGACTTGCGATATCAATCGCACCATTGATTCGAAAGCTTTATGCAATGGGGCCTTTATGGGGCTTTATGTCAGCTAATATGTAGCAAAAGTATGTAAGACACCAAATCTAATTCTCGCAATATATGAATGCATGTGGCTGCTTCAATCTTTATTTTAAAGTTTTGGGAAAGAGATGAACAAAATTTCTTATAGCACCCTGGGATCACAATATAAAGTGAAAACAAATATATATAAAGACATGTATAATAATCATGCAAACGTCAAGGAGCTGGGGATGAGATGGTCAACCATAACAAAAGAAGCCCAGGACAGGAGAAGCTAGTGTGCTGTCATCAATAGCTTATGCTCCAGGAGGAGTGAAGGGCATTAAGTTAACTTACATATATAATCAATGTGCTAATTCTGTTGCTTAATTAATATAAATAAATCACAAAGGCATCACATAACTTAATTTTTCTGAGATACTTTCAGAGAATAGATATCACTTTCTGATGACCACTTACCCTTTTCTTCTTCTGCCCATTGGCCCCTGGTCCTTCTGCTCCTTCCGCATCTCCTTCAGAATCTATGTTGTTTATGAAAATAAAGAGATAAAATACAGTCAAACATGCCAAAGTGAAACCTCTATAAGTAAAAAAAATCACCCAGGTTAAATTGATTTTGCGTCACAAATAATGCAGAACCTGTGTTATTTGCCTCTAGGAAGTTGAGTTTCTCCTTTATAGTGGAACCTTTTTTTGTGTGGTCCCAATAGATTCAAAATGGCCAGAGCGATTTGTAAATTGAAATCATCTGTTCCTCCCACTTCTCCTTCAGAATCTATGTTTTTTAGAACAAAGATAAAGTACAATCAACCATGCTAAAGTCAATCCTCTGTAAGTCAAAACAAATTGCCAAAGTCAAAGTAATTTTGACAAACAAATCATTCAAAACCTGTGTTATTTACCTCTTGTCAGTTGAGTTTCTACTAAAAAGTGGAACAAACGAGTATATATTTTTTTGTAGTCCCAATAGTTTAAAGTTGGGCAGAGCGACTTGTGAATTGAAATCTCATGTGATGTGGTATTATATTACACTCTGATTTCAGAATTATAAGTAAGAGAGCAACTAGGTGTTGCGTTGAGTGCTTGTAATCCAATGCAACAGAGGTTTAGTTCAGGTTTCTCAGAAGGCGGTACCAAAAGGTTTCTCCTGGATGTAAATATTAAAGCTTATTGTCGTGGACTTTTGAAAATAAACTCTGTCTCTCTCAGACTTATTAGGGGCCAGCCTTCTTTACAAGCCTCGCTTCTGTGCTAGCCTCTATTTTTTCATTTCTTTTGTAATATTAGTTATTTCCATTATTATTTGAACTATCAAAGGAATTGAAAAATAAAATGATTTGATTTGACCTCCCAACTTTTCAGACTGAAAAATTGGGATGAAAATGTTCAAAGAGAAGCAAGGAAAATCGTTTTCAAGCGATTGGGTATCAAGTCATTTTTTTAAATAATAGAAATCAGAAAACAGAAGTTTGCTACAAGTATGATCGTGCATCATATTCTTCCATTCAAATTCATTGTAATTGTGAGATCTCGTTGCATGAAAATGTTATTAGGATGTAGAGAGCATGGGAATACTCCTTTCCATCATTCCACAAAGATTGGCTCACATTCTACAATAACATAACAAACAATAGTGATAATAATAATAGATGCAATTTATATAGCGCACATATCCACTCTGCCGAGTGCTCAGAGGGCTTCGCATTATTATTACCCTGGATTTAGCCCAGCGTACACCAGCGCACCTAGCATCTCAAGGATTCATGCCAGGTACCCATTCACCTCACCTGGGTAGAGTGCGGCACAATGTACATGAATTTCTGGTTAAAGGAGATTATAACGCCATGAGTGGGATTCGAACCTAAGACCCTCTAGTTGGAAGGCGAGAGTAAGAACCACTACACCACAGCGCGTCCAAATATCAAGTAATCTGAACAAACATGCAGTGCTTTATTATTCTTACGTTTGCTCTGTCTGTCATGTCCAAGTCCTCCGAGCATCTTATAAGTCTCAGCATGGATGGCATCCACTCTGCCAGCATAGATCTTAGCACTGGCATCTAGGGTACAACTCGCAACCTGCCATACACAAAAATAAATAAATGGGGCGATGTTACTAATCTGTGAAAATTTGGTTCAAACATTGCATTTTAGGAAATCATCTCAAACTAAGAAGAAAGTTTATATTGTGTGTCTTGGAATAGTCACACAAGGCCAACAAAATATTGTGATTGTTATGTATTATATAAAATATTTTGACCTCTCTCTGACCATACACCCAAATATCTTAGTAAAATATACATGGTAAACTCAAAAATGAAAGAAAAATAGCATAGCTTAATATTCCTAAATAAGTTGTCAATAACAAAAAAAAAACACAATAATGACTTAAGAAACCATCATCTGCTGTCTGTAGGAAAAGCAAAATATATTGAAGGAATAAATTACCCTGAAGTAAATCAATCTGAATTAATATATTAAAAAAAAAAATCAGACAACAAATGTAACAGGGATATATTAAAAAGATTCTATAACAATCCAACTGAATAAGACAAACCGTATCCCAGGACAGGGATTAATGGAATACACATAGGATCTCAGTACTGTATTTGGTACAAACCTGGAAGTTCGTCATCTCTCCCTTCTTTGACTTCAGAAGCTCGGCCATGTAGTCAATCAAGTGAAGTCCAAATGCATTCTTGGAATTGATTTTCTGTAAGAGAATGAATATTAAAAAATGTTGACGAAAGGTTGATATAATCTCAATTTCAAGAGGCTTAGGTGTACATTCACATTATAAATAGATTAAAACTAAAAGAATTGAGTTGCAGTGTATCATAGAAAAATGAAATAATTAAAACTTAAATGTAAAATAGAAAATATTAATGAAATGTTGGTATTTTTTGTTGTTGTTGTTTATTGAGAATAATTTGTATGAAACTTTCATCCTGTTTTGTAACAATAAAATAAAATTTAATGATATATACCAAAACCAACAAGAACAAACAAAATCATGTTTCAATTGCTAAAACGATCTGGGAGGGAGGCATTAACAGCTTGGGAATTACTGTATTTCAACAAAAATTCCAAGCATTCCATTATATGCATTGATCATAGAAATATAAATCATAGAAATAGATGCAAATCGCCTAACAGATGAGCGAAATATTTTCTGAGAAGAGAAAATATATCCCTAGGACTTACATTTTCCGCTGATAGCTTAATACAACTTGAATAGTGATCGGTCAATTGAACGTTTGATAAGCCACTGAGGGGTAGCGATCTCCTCCTGCAACGAAACAATAAATAATATATACAGTGAAAACTTAGTATAATGAGATACATGTACTTGAGACCACCAAAAATACCTTGTTATAGCAGTAACCTCCTTTTTAATATATGTATAGCAGGGTTAAAAAACAACAAGTTATGAGGAGCTGGGACCAGATTTTGTACCTCTTTATCACAGATATTTTGTTATATTATCTCTTTATACTGAGTTTCCACTGTAATACAATATTCAGTGTTCTTCAGTGAAATGAAAGGATTTGAACAGAATTACTGTATGAGCTAATAGTTTGGCATTTTTTTCTATTTTTTTTTTACCAGTTCAACATTTTAGAGTGTTCTTCTTTTAACATTTTTGACAGTGCTTGTGTTGAATGGGCATCATACAGAGCTGAATCTTTAACAAGGCAAAAACAGCATATAATAAAACCACCACAAACATTTCAGCTTATCACAGTATTATGGTGGTGCTAAAAAAATTGATCAGTGTCACAAATCAAGATCGTATCTGCCATGGTAAACAATGTAAGCAAATCAAAATGTGAACGGCTCAATTTGCCGTTGATCTGTGGCTTTCTTGCAACACCTCCGGATTAGCTTTCCAAAGATTATACACTACAAAATGTACAGAACTCAAGGAAGGTAAAAATATTGCACCACACTTTTCTGCTTTAAGCAGGGGTTAACTGGAAGAAACAGCCATATTATCTTTTACTTGCTATCAAAGTCTTCACTATCCCCTTTAGAAAGTTAAACATTTTACTTCTATAACAAACTTGTACGCATTCCCGGGCAACCAAATTTAGCTGTCGGGCATGTAAATGAAATTTTATTAGCCCACTAGGGCAAATAACATCTTCATAAAAGTTTTCCTTCACATTCAAAATGGCATTTGCCATCAATTTTGGGCAAGAGAAACTTTTGTTCGGGCAAGTGATTGAAAAACTTGGTTGCCCGACATGACAACTGGTGAAAAAAAATATTGTAGCAGCCTTCACTGCACGCGAAGTGAAGACGTTTCATCAAGAAGAGGATTGCTTGGAAGATTTTGTGCAATTTCCCCTGTTACCAATCCTCCAAAAGCCTTGAGTCAGTCATTTGGCTCATTGGACTTTTCCTGAAGATCTCTACTATGGGATGCATTGCACAAAACTCAATGTCAACTTGTCAAGTCCTGTGATATTACTGCATAAGCCAATATTTTTTCTTCTTCGGACCAGTTTGACACATTGGCATGTTGTTCAGAGAATTGCTCATTCAATATAAACCTGAGAGATCACTGCGTTCTAGTAAAAGATCACAGTTCACTGTACCTAAAACGGCTACAAAATCATATGGTGAGAGATCATTCTCACATGCCACATCTATCTTATGGAATAGCCTCCCAAATTACCTCACAAANCATGCACATAAGCTTTAAGAGATATGCTCTTTATTTTCGTATTCACAGATGTTACGGTGTAATGTTTTGCAAGTATGGGTGTGTGCGTGTGTGCGCGTGTGTGCGTATGTGCGTGGGTGGTTTAGGGGTGTGTGTGTGTGTGTGTGTGTGTGTGTGTGTGTGTGTGTGTGTGTGTGTATGTGTGTGTGTATGTGCGTGTGACAACTGTGTATGTGTTTGTGTGCCTATGCTCAGCAGGTTTTTGGGAGACTTTCTCTGGTTACAAAAGAAAAGTGAATGGGTAGTAAAATTGTCGATAAGCTCTTTCCACTTAGATTTTTGCACCTGTGTGTTTGTGCGTGTGTGTGTGTGTTTGGTTTATGTTTTGGTGTAGGTGTGTATTATGTGATTTGCTGCATGTGTTTGTGTGTGTGTGCATGTGCGTGTGTGTTTGAACGTGCTTCTGTCTGTCTGTCCAAGGGACAAAAGTTATTTTCATTGTTTTCATTTTCACTCAGCAACTTGGCGCAAGTAAGATTTTATACCTTTAGCAAAGTTGTCTCGTGTGCAGTCATGCGTGCAGAAATACCAATAAAATGGTACCAAAATATTCTCTGGAAAGTTCTCTATCAGGATATACCTTTAAATCCGGGATTATAATTTCATGTCTTGAACAGGGCGGCATAAAAGTTGGGGGACATTTTTTTTTTACTCACTCTGTATAGGCCTATCCATGGCCACGCAACATAAAGGTTTGCGATCAATCGCAAGTCTATAGCAAATCATGTATAAAAGTTTGCAATTGATCGCAAAATCAAATAGCGATTAATAGCAAACCTTTATGTTACGGGGCCCAGGAAAGTTTTCAAAATCTATCAGTAACTGTGCTTCAAATAGTTTGTGACCTGGAAAAAGAGGATTTAATAAATCTGAGATTGTGCAATACGAAGATGCAAAAAGATACATTTATTACATTGAGAGCGTATTTAGAACTTGGCAAGTACTTTTGGTACATATACTCTTCTGACCTTGAGATAACTAATAAGAAAGTTATGAATGTTTACAAATTTAGACAAATTGGCAACTGATGACATCATAGATGCACAATTGATCACAAATCAATGTTTTAAAATGTTACCCCCAAACTGCCCCCAATAATATGATCTCCTTAAAACTGTAACGGAAGGATATCCCCCGCGATAGATATGGAGCTCCCAGGGCCTATCACTGCATGTTTACATTTAATATGAACGTTATATGTTTCTGTAGAAATGATGAATTTTACACCAAATAAATGAATGAAATGATGATTAGTTGGTATGGCATCATTATATTCGCAACATCTCGATTTTCTTTTTACTGTTTTGCCCATTTTTCACTGAAAAATTCATAGCTTTGTATTGCTTGTCTGATTTTCTTTAAGTTTTTGTTAGTTCTGCCCATCAATTTTGTCTGCTCCTCATTTTTTATATGATTTTTTTTTGTTACTTATTTATTCTATCATCATTATTATATTTTTTTGTGTGCGTGTGTGTGTGTGTGGGGGGGGGGGAATAAACTCTGTCAGATGGACGATTAGAGCTACAATCTTACTTGCTGAATGTGCGAAGATTTTGGGGTAGGTTGGACGTTGGGGCGGGGGCATATGGGTAAGGGGCAATATGGGATCGGGGAGGGGATGGACTGGGGTGGGGTATGATGAGTGCAATAAGCTAGGGTATTGGCGCAGTTCATTGATCGTTCTGCTCATTGATTCTTCGTGGTTTGGTCGGAAGGTCGCGTGAAGGGATGAGAGAAAATGTTTGTGGTAGCAAAAATTTCCCAAGTTTATGAATTCTTGACCATAATATGATACATATATATATATTCACCCCATAGCGTGGGCCTCGGAGCATTGCTTTGGGGTCGCTCGACTGTTGAACTTTACCCATTCTTTTGGTAGTTTTTATTACTGTATAATTCTTACTCTCCTACTTTTTCTCGAGATTTTTTTTTAACGCCCCGCCCCCCTGTACGCAGCTCGGCAAGTTCTTTTTCGTTTATTTTTCCATTGAGGTTTCCGTTGTTAAAGATACCGTCCACGTGCCACATGTTTCGCATTTCTGTCGTTTCTCATTCATGTTTTTGCGATTTTCTGCGAATTTCAAGTGTGATCTAGAAAAATGCAGCATGATGATGTAAGTCAAAATTTACAAATTATAAAAGATCAGAATTTGGAATAGTAAAATATACACTGAGATCTGTAAAAACCTGTCATGTGAACCTGATAGTGATTACCCCAATACTTGTTCGGTCCCAACCGTTCATTTATGCGTTGTGCTTGTTGATTTGCGAGTGGATCGTGGATCAGTCTATGTTTATGTGTCCCTATTATATGCTTACTGTTTTTACACTGATTATTCTTTGACATTCTGCATTTGTGCTATCTTATCTGAATAAATTTTTGTCTTGGACGTACGGCCCATTATTTAAAGGGGAACTTCACCCAGACATTGATGCACTCTCAGTGGATGAAGAAAAGTACAAATTTTACAATGTCATGATCAAACTGAAATTTTGAGCAAAATCCAACAATCCATTCAAAAGCTATGAACTTTCAAAGTTTTGATTTACACCCCTCATGGGCTCCTCAAATTGGCAACATACATGAACAAACTGGCTGCCAACATGGAGAACTCTCCATTTAGCCTACTTGATATTACTATGTACACAGAATTTCACATTTTCTTCTTTTTCTGGAAAAGTAGACTGTAGACAATAAATCAACATAATTCATTCCGAAATGCATGCAGAATCAAAATGTCCATATCATACTTGAAGAGAAGAGTACAATTTTGTCTACTTTTCTNCTCGCGCCTGTGAATAGGAGACTAGAGAGATATGGCGTGTTTAAATGCTATATTTTTGTTATATTATCATCATGTTCCCATTATAGAATTTCAGTATTAATATCCTTTTTTCATAATGCTATACTATTCTATGTTATTTTCCACTCTCTTAGTTTCTTTCTGTGCGCGCCTTGAACACTAAATCTTAGTGGATTTGGCGCATTATATTGTCACACGCATCATTATCAGTATTATTCTTATCTTGGTGAAACATTGCCCTAGAGAGAAATAATACTGCATATATGCCAATATTTTAGCATTCAGATAATTTCAAGATTTCAGACCCATTGGCATGTTGTTATTTCCACGTCTTTGACAGTATTTGTACACATATAAATGTGCATCATACAGGGAGGAAATTTTCGAGAGGCTAAGTTCGCAAAATTCTCAAAGACAAAACCATTGCAAAAATTTCAGCTTATACAGTACTTGCCTGTCTGCAGGAGAGGAGACTGGACTCTGAAGGTGACGCTGCATCTCCATGACACGGGAATGCCTCCTCTGCCGCTTCTCTGCCGCATCATCGTTCTCCGGAACGTGAGAGAGGATGGAGGATTGACTGGCGAGAGGGTTGGCTCTCCGTCTCGTCGTGGGGGAGATGTAGTCGGTTGTGGAGCCTTTTGAGGATGCGATGCGGCTCACGGGAGTCCGCATCTCTCCTTGGGGTGTGGAGGTGGACATTTCTGTGGAGATTAAAGAACAATGTGTCAGCTCAAAAAGGATTTTTATCTATTTACTCTAATTCTAAATTAATCAAGCAACAAAAACGAGTAACCAAAAAAAAAAAATGAGTGACTCCTCTGAACAATGTATTCACTCAAGAGGACTCTTATTTATTTACTATAATTCTAGAAGAATCAAGCAACAAAAACAAGAAACAAAAAAAGAGTGCCTCCTATGGCTATGTCACTTCTCCGCCGCATCGTCGTTCTCCTGAACATGCGAGAGGATAGAGGACTGACTGGCGAGAGGGTTGGTCTCCGTCTCGTCGTGGGGAAGATGTAGTCGGTTGTGGAGCCCTTTGAGGATGCGATCCGGCTCACAGGAGTCCGCATCTCCTTGGGGTGTGGAGGTGGACATTTCTGTGGAGATCCAAGAATATTCTATTACTAGCTCAAAAGGATTTTTATTTACTCTTTGTTCTAAAAGAATCATATGCACAAAAAAAAAAAAAAAACATAAAAATTTAAAAGGGTCCTAATATTTCTAAATTTTACACGTAGCCTATAGGCCTAGAGATCTACCCTAGATGAGTATGATAGTATGAATGAAATGTCATCTTTAGAACAAAAATACCCATGGATTGGCAATAGATTAGAACTATTGAAGGCAGTGCACCCTCAGGCTCCATGAGTGTGCCATGTAAAAGTTGTATTCCCATCAATTGCAGATGTCCAAAACATAAACACTGGTTACCAACCAAAAAGCAACATAAAAAAGTGATATTACTTAATAATTTTTCGTCAATCATATGATCTTGTTATTGGCCGACCATGGCCTTGTGATTCACTAGAATTCAGATCATAATTTATTATGATGGGGTTACATTAATTCGTATCCTTTTTCTAGAGCATTTTTGGATCGTGGTACTTAGCACAATATATCTCCTAAAATGCAAAATTATCTTTTAAAACCTTGGCACGAAATGAAACTAGATATTTCAGGCTTCAAATATTTCCAAAAATAAAATTAATCCACGAAGAATCACGGAGATATCGCGATATCAAAATTCGATTGACGAAACGATCGCATCGCTCCATGCTGGAAAATGGCGAGAATTGTCAACAAACTGTGTTCGTAGGCCCCGTTTTGAACAAGTAGCTTGACCACAAAATATCAAGGAATCGAATGGTATGTCTGCTTACTTACAAATTTGATGATTTCTGTCTGAAAATTGGAAGGATTCACTTCAGTGTCGCGAGACCCGTGTTTTTCTGCAAATGCAAGCAAATCT
>BQKZ01000523.1:0-20916 GCA_036244855.1 Temnopleurus reevesii | reverse complement strand
TCTATTGAGGAAGGATGCGTAGCCAGGCGATAGCCTCAGCGGAGCAAATCCTGATCGAAATAGACCCGTTTTATCGGTCTAGTGTCCCTATTATATGCTTACTGTTTTTACACTGATTATTCTTTGACATTCTGCATTTGTGCTATCTTATCTGAATAAATTTTTGTCTTGGACGTACGGCCCATTATTTAAAGGGGAACTTCACCCAGACATTGATGCACTCTCAGTGGATGAAGAAAAGTACAAATTTTACAATGTCATGATCAAACTGAAATTTTGAGCAAAATCCAACAATCCATTCAAAAGCTATGAACTTTCAAAGTTTTGATTTACACCCCTCATGGGCTCCTCAAATTGGCAACATACATGAACAAACTGGCTGCCAACATGGAGAACTCTCCATTTAGCCTACTTGATATTACTATGTACACAGAATTTCACATTTTCTTCTTTTTCTGGAAAAGTAGACTGTAGACAATAAATCAACATAATTCATTCCGAAATGCATGCAGAATCAAAATGTCCATATCATACTTGAAGAGAAGAGTACAATTTTGTCTACTTTTCTGGAAAAAGAAGAAAATGCGAAATTCTTTGTACAAAGTGAATAGAGAGTTCTCCATATGTTGGCAGCCATTTTGTTCATGTACGTTGCCAATTTGAGGAGCTCATGAGGGGTGTAAATCAAAACTTTGAAAGTTCATAATTTTTTAGTGGATTGTCAGGTTTTGCTCAAATTTTCACAGTTTGACCATTGTATTGTTCTTCGTCCACTGAGCACACATCAATGTATGGGTGAAGTTCCCCTTTAAACACACAGTCTGCTGAGCTGTGCAAGCATGCTAAGGCTAAGCAGACCAAGTCCAAAGTAAAAAAAAAAAATTAGAACTGATTTTTTTTTCCTTTTGTTTTGAGCATCAAATTAGTCAAAAACTGAAAGAGAGCATGACCATTCAAACATATAACATGCCCCATATCTCAGATGTCTGTTTACATCTACCAAGTCCGACTGTTAGACCAAGTAAGGACTCGAGTCAAACTTAAAGACGATCATTAATGTTGGCGCTAAATATGCACTTTAGTATCCAGGGATATGTATCCAGCGGCACTGCTGCCAGTATACACACAAAGGGACATTTCAAGAATGAGACATCTTCATATTCACGGCTGGATACAAAATTGCATTAGCACCAAAATGTTGCTGACCCCAAAAACTAGTGTAAATATTAATAATTGATTTTAAAAAAATGGAAACTCATTCTCTCCTAGAACTTTGAGAACATGGAATAGGCCTACCCTCCCTGACAAATGTTGTGACAGACACTTCCGTTAATACTGTTCGTCATCTTTTGACGGAAGGCAGCAGCAGCTAGATTTCATGCGATTTTTACTTGCACCTTGTAAATATTAGCAACAACCCATATTTATATGACACATACATACAGTTTCAATTGCTCTGCAAGAATCTTCTAGGATGAAGGAGACAGACCACCACCAGGAAGAAGAAGAAACACATCAAATGGTTAAAAAAATTAATTTGCTCAGTCTTGGTCATGAATTTACGGTCCATATTGACTGTGAACCTGTTTTCTTTTTGATGGTAGAATAGTTTTAAAAATCTAAGCAAATACATACAATTTGTTGGACATGATATTTTGCATGGATTTCCTATTTATTTTAGAACAGATACATACCTTTTCTTCTAAAGGTCTTTGAAAAAAGTTTGGTCTTCTGTTGGCACGATGGCAAACGTCTAAACTGTAGTATGGTATGGTACCCTGCTCCCGCTCTCATATTTTTCTATGGGCGTGATGGATGTGTAAGCCTACCCAAAGTTAGGTGATCTTGAATCTGGCATTTCGAATCACCATGCCTCAAACCATTTTATTTTAGCAGCTGCAAGTATTTGGTGTCAAACAATTCTTTCATTTCCTTCATTATAGGTCATCTGGAGCATTATCAAGACGACCTTCTGCTCCTTCAAGGTCAACACAAAGGTGCGAACGCAGCAATTCTGCAGGAATGAGTATAACTTGACTGGGCTTTGCAATCGAGCCTCGTGTCCCCTGGCAAACAGCCAGTATGCAACGGTCAGGGAAGAGAATGGTGAGTCAGTTGAAAAGTTCCCCTCTTCCTTCTCCTCCTCTTCATAATCATCTTCCCTTCTTCGTGTTCCCCTCATCCTCGTCCCTCTTCTTCCTCCTCTCCTCTCTTTTTTCCAATTTTTTAAAACATCTGTCTCCTCCTAACTCCTAATTTTCTTCTACTTCTTTTTCCTCCTCTTCCTCCTCCCTCCCCCTCATTTTTCATCTTACTCCTCTTCTTACTACTCCTCTGTCACTGACTCCTCATATTATTCTTCCACCTCCTCCCCATCATCAACTGCATCATCATCATCATCATCACCATCATCATCATCATCATCATCATCAATATCATCATCATCATCATCATCATCATCATCATCATCATCACCATCACCATCATCATCATCATTATCGTCAACATCATCTTCCTCCCCCACTTTCTCCTCCTCTTCCACTTCCGCCCTCTTCTCTTCCTCCACCCTTTTCTCCTCCACTCATCTTGAAGTACACATTAAGTACACATTAAGTACAGCTTGTCTGGGCTTTTCAATTGAGCTTCATGTCCCCTACCTAGCAGCCAGGGAAGAAAATGGTAAGTCAGTCGAACCCCCCTCCTCCTCCTCCTCCTTCTCCCTCCCTCTTTTCCATTTTCTACATTATTCTCCTCCTAACCCCTATTCCTCCTCCTCTTTCACTCATAGTCTGTTTCCAACTTCTCCTTCTCATCAACATCATCGTCATCATCATCATCATTCATCTTTTCTTCATCCTCTTTCTCTTGTTCTTGCTCTTTGTCATCCTCGTCCTCCATCTCCTCCTCCCACTTTCTGTTTTCTTCAAGTACAGCTTAAGCACAACCTTACCTGGCTTTGTGATTGATCTGAATGTCCCCTGACGAGCAGCCAATGTGCAATTGTCAAGGAAGAGAATTATATGCAAGCTGTTATGGTGTTTGGTTAAGATAACTCTGTGATTTCAAATTATTATCATCACTGTTTTTTCCCCTCAGATTAGTCATTAATCCATCTTCCTTTCCTTCTTATATTTCTCTTCTTTTTCCACCTCTTCCTCATCCTTCCCCTCCTTGTTTTTCTTGTTCTTATCCTTCTTAAATCTTCTCCAACTTTCCCCTCCTGCTCCTCTTCTGGTATGTGTGAGAGTATGAAATCTTAAATTTTCAATGCAAATGCAAACTGCGGGCATTATATATATCAAACTATATTTGTAAAATGTGATGTCTATGTTTTCTGAGGGACCCATACATTACAAGTTTTTACTTTTTAATGGGTTCCTCCATTTCCTTTGAATGCAATATTATAATTTTAATCACAAAAATATTCAAAGTTATGTCATCAAATCTTCTATGTACAAATTATTTTTTATGTTTTGATTATATTTTTAATTTGTTTTGTACATTTCCTTGATTTGTTGAAAATAAGCATTGTATTGTTTCATGTATCATTTATATGGAGACGAAAAATAAAATTTGAATTGAATTGAATTATTACCTCATTTGTTGTAGTGTACCACATGAACACCAGTACCCAGCCTGGCAGGTATTATCGGTCCTCGCACTGTTCAAGTTGTACTGGGACATTCCATCCTGACCCATTTTTCTTCAACATTTTCATCTGGGGTGTGTGCTACCTGTACATGAAGACCATCTAGAGGGCAGCCTTTCCTTGAAGGAGAGCTGACTATGTTTTGCTAGATGAGTCATTGATCTTTTGAAGCAGATATCCATAATTCATCTGACATTCCTCCACTTTTCAAGTTATACTGGGACATTTTAACCTGACCCATTTTTTTTCAACATTTTCATCTCAGGTGTGTGCTACCTGTACATGAAGACCATTTAGAGGGCAGCCTTTCCTGCTATGAGTCTTTGATCTTTTAGTGCAGATAACCCAAATTATCCCCCACTATCAAGTCATTTGGAACATTTTATCTCGACCCATTTTTCTTCTGATGTGTGTGCACAGGTTATGCATGGCAATGATGACTTAGCTTTACTTAGGACACCTATGAGTGTATCTGTGATCTAAAAATAGCTTGCGTCTGAGCGACATGCATACCAGTACACAGAGATTCCAACCGTTCCAGAATCTGCATGAGGCAAAATTGAAATCAGGGACTAAAATTTAAGGGGAGTGAGAGCGATTGCTCTCCTAAAGCTCCCCTTAAATGATTTTGGGAGGGTGATTTATAGAGCCCCTTGTAACCCAAATCTACTACATGAAGACCCCACATAGCTCCCCTAAAATTCTTCTTGAGAGCCCCTAGGAGAGCTTTTTATAGCTCCCCTGCAAATTCTTAAATTTAGTCCCAGTGAAATGTGTGAAGAGTAGACCACAGAGAGGGCAGCTTTTTCTTGAAGGACAACTGATCATGTTCTGTTATGAGTCTTTGATCTTTTAATGCAGATACCCAAAATTTATCAGATAAAATTCACCCAGTTTTCAAGTTATACAGGGACATTTTAGTCTGACCTATTTGCTCACTGTTTTTTCATATAAGTGTGCGGTACCTGTATACAAAGACCTTTAAGAGGGCAGCCTCTTCTTGAATGACAGCTGATCATGTTCTGTTATGAGTCTTTGATCTTTGATGCAGATACCAAACATTCATCTGACGTTCCCACTGTTCAAGCTGTATAGGGACATTTTATTTGAACTAGACCTATTTCTTAAACGTTTTTGTCATAGGTGTGTGCTACCTGTACATGAAGACCATTGAGAGGGCTGCCTTCCCTGACAGGTTGTGGGAGAAGGTGCGTCTGTCTGGAAATAATCTGCTATAAGTCTTTGATCTTTTGATACGGAAACCCCAAATTCATCTGATAAAATTCTCCCATTTTTTCAAGTTGTACAGGGACCTGACCAATTTTTCTTCAACATTCTCATCTCAGGTGTGTGCTACCTGTACATGAAGACCATCAAGAGAGCAGCCGTTCCTCGAAGGACAGCTGGCCATAATCTGCTATAAGTCTTTGATCTTTTGAGGCAGATACCCAAAATTTATCTGATAAAATTCCCTCACTAAGTTGTACAGGAACATTTTAACCTGACCCATTTTTTTTCGACATTTCCATTTCAGGTGTGTGCTACCTGTACATGAAGACCATTGAGAGGGCGGCCTTCCCTGACAAGTTGTGGGAGAAGGTGCGTCTGTCCAAGAACTACGATAAGGCTCTGGTCCAGATCAACCGACATCTCAAGTTCTGGCCCGGTTTCATCACGCACAAGTGCAAGCAGCGCTTCACCAAGATCACCCAGTACCTGATACGCATGCGCAAGCTTGTGCTTCGAAGACAGTGAGTGAACTTTTTCTTTTTAAAAAACACAAGTAGATCCAATTATTTTGGGAAGTTAAAACTACATGTAGAAAAGGATCACCCAGCTCTTAATACACTTGCACAAGTTTGTACAACGAAGGGAGTGAGTGGACTTTTTCATTTTGTTTATTGTCTTATTCTTATAATCTTGATTCTTGGAAAGTCTACACAATGTTCTGTCACAAGCCAAAGAGGGAACAAATATTGTTTAGTCCTTTATTCTTATTTTTTTTAAATAAAGATGACTAATGATATCTAAGAATTGTTGTTGCTTACAGATTAGTTCTTGGGTAGAGTGCAGCATAATTAGGATGAATTTCTTGCTGAAGAAAATTAACACTATGAATGGGATTCAAACCTACAACCCATTGATTCTAAGGTTCGACTCAGAACCACTACACAATAATGCTTCCAATAAATAAATGATTAACCTTGTTTGATTACCCTTTCTTCAGAAAAAAGATTGTGCCTCTGGCAAGGAAAGTTGAGAGGAGAGAATCTAGAAGGGAAGAGAAAGCCTTGATTGCTGCTCAGCTGGACAATGCCATAGAAAAGGAACTCCTTGATCGTCTCAAGTCAGGAACGGTGAGATAACTTATGAGTTATTTTTAAGTGCAACTCAAAGTAAAATACAATTTTTATAGTTTCATGATTCTTGTTGGTTAGATTTTAAATGGTTATATTTTGTTCTGGCTCTCATTCATTAAGATGGAATAAAACTCTAACTATTATGTCAAAGCCTAAAGTGTCTGTGTGCCAAATGATTCCGAAAGAAATTATAGCATATAATGACAGTCATCAAATAAATATCCAAAAGTAGGTTTTGTCATGATTGTCAAACTTTACTCTGTTCCTATGTTGTATTCTTGTGATTAAAGTGGAATAGCTTGTGGCAAATAAAATAAGTATATTGTTAACAAATTTTGTACCAATTCAATTAAATTTACTTTAATATCAAGGCTTTTCATCCAATTTGATCAACACAGGATGACATCTAACGTCATTCTATGAAAATTAGATTTCTTTATATGAACTTAATGTTAGTTTTGATTGTATTGTATTGAATAAAAAACTTTTGCTTTTATTGTGTCAGTCCATGACTGAACTGTCACTGATTTATGATCTAGGTAAAAAAAATTAAAGTACATGTAGTATGAACCTTACAATTCAGGGACTGAACTTAAGAATTTGCAGGGGAGCTACAGATAGCTCTCCTAGGTGCTCTCAAGGAGAGTTTTAGGGGAGCTAAATTGGATCTTCATATAGTAAAATTGGGGCTACAAGGGGCTCAATAAATCACTCTCTCCAAAAGCATTTAAGGGGAGCTTTAGGAGAGCAATCACTCTCACTCCCCTTAAATTTGATTCCCTGCAATTATAAAGCAATTATCATGCTAGGAATAAAACTGCATTGTGTTTGAAATGCATTCAGGATGGAGATATCTATAACTTTCCAAGCCATGCATTTGATGGAGCGTTTGAAGGAGAAGAAGAGGAGACGACAATTTTGTTTTTATATCTTTATGATCCTGACGATTAAAGTTTGTTTAAATTATCATATCACAGGGACTAAAATTTAAGGGGAGTGAGAGTGATTGCTGTCCTAGAGCTCCCCTTAAATGCTTTTGGGGGATTGATTTATAGAGTCCATTGTTACCGCAGTTTTAATACATAATTACCCAAATACGCTCTCTTAGAATTCTTCCAGAGAACCTCGAGGAGAGCTATTGTGAGATCCCCTGCTAATTCTTAAGTTATGTCCCTGATGCCTTGAATAAATCTTCATTGAATTTGTATACAGTAAGGAGATATCTATAACTTCCCGAGCCATGCGTTTGATTGAGCGTTGGAAAGAGAAGAAGATGAAGAACATGAGACATGCAATTTTGTTTTTAATGCTTAACTTGACTTTATGATCCTGACAATTAAATTTTGTTCAAACTATCACGCTTGCTTTGTATATGCCTTCAGTACGGAGATATCTACAACTTCCCGAGTCATGCGTTTGATCGAGCTTTGGAAGGAGAAGAAGAGGAAGAGCAAGAGACGGAGGAAGCAGCCGAGAGAGAAGCAGTTGCAGCCGAAGAGGTAAAAGAACTTTTTTTCATAGAGAAACCTACCATTCTGGAACATGCATGCAGGGAATAATTTTGCTTTCCATGTTTGATTAGCAGTTTAAGACATTGAAGAAAAATGTTCAATACTTGCTTGTATTTTTCTATATGGGAAAAAATATTTTTATATACCAAACCTGCAAAAATTTGCAGCAAATTGCGATGCGATAGTAGGAAAATTATTCCCTTAACTGGGTGATTTCATAAAAAGTAGCTCAATTCAAAAGTGTTTGGTGGGACTCTTTTCTGTTTTCTTGTACATCAAACCAATAGATGACATGTTATGATGATTTTTTTTACTCTCTTTTACAGCATTTCAAGTGACAAAGCATACAATCTATAAAATCAATTACCGTAATTTTGAATTCCTCATTGCATTTTTGAGTTCTAATTTCTTGGTTCATTAGCTGCATCTCTGATGATATAAGAATTAGAAAGAATAGATTTGCGAATTGCATTATTACGGAAGCTGATTCGTACAAGAAAATTTTTGCTCAAATACATTTTTAGTGATTATTCAGCCATCTTACATGTAGGATGAACAGTGTAAAGTAAGCTAGATTTCTGCTTAACACTTGGGTTGTGTTTTATAAAGCTGCTCATAGATCTACGCACGACTCCAAGAATTACTGGTGATCCTTTCTTTCACGCAGTCATGATCCCTGGCGCTGAATTGCACCTGATAAAGAATCGCCATTTTCGCACAGTCATGCATAGATTTATAAAAAGTTTTATGAAACACAATCTTTGACTTCCTCTTTGAAACTTTGTAAGCTGAATATGAGGAATATTTTGTTGTTTTTCAGGAGGAGGAATTAGAAGAGGAAATAGAGTATGTTGCAGATGAAGACTTTGATGAAAGTGATCTAAGCGATTTTGAGGTATGATATGAATACTTTAATGATATTTATGATAAATTTAACTCTTTGGTAGAACATAGCAAAACTTCATCCCATGAATGAATTCAAACATGCCAACTCAAAATCATAATCCTTGTTTTCATGACTTTTATTGCAGAAAACTATCCCACCACAATGCATTGTACCTATCTCCTGTCAAATTGTGTGGCATATTATCCTTAATTGATTTTGATTGATAATAATTTTATCAAAGAAGGTTTTCAGGTCGGCAGATGGATGTACATGTGCATGATATTATTTTACTAAATTTACGTTGATTTTGGTACCCCTCACGCAAAGGTAAAAGACAAAGAATTTTATTTTAGGTTGGTAAGGTAGGTTCCCTTGTCATCAGCAGTGTAGAGATATATCCACGAGAACAAAATCCCTCCTTTGATTTTAATGTCAAAATAAATTTTTATGAATCTTAAAGAAAATTATTCCGCATTATATAATTGCTGTCCTACATGTATAGCATACATGTACTTGTCAATTTTTCAGAGTATTTTACGTTTAGAAATTTCAATGCTATTGTGGGGGGACTTAGCAGTTCTATGAAGGAGCGTATTGATTTTTTGTAGTCACAAATAAATGTGTGATGAATTAATGCAATGCTTATTGTCTTATTTTATTTTTTTTTAAGTATGTGTATACCATATCTGTTATGATCAAAGTAATATTATTACCAAGTATTGATTGAAATCCTTGCTTTTTTTCCCTCTAGGACATGGATAAACTCAGGCCACAGGGGTACCAATCCAGCTCCTCATCCTCCGACAGCGATGAGGAAGAGAGCGAAGATGAAGATGAGAAAGAGAAAGCCTCCACATCGAGCAAGAGAGCTTCACTGAGGAGAAAACGCGACAAGGTTGAGATCGAATTTGAGATGGACCAACCATCGACTTCGAAAAAGAAGATCAAGAGTCGATAATCTGACCTTTTTTTCTTGCGAGTTTGGACTCTGTTTATCATGACTACATTTTGAAAAAGTTGCTCTGTGTATATGTACAGTTTAACAGCTTGATTTACTTGTCAGGCCTATAAATTCTGTTTGGGATTAACCTCAGTCCAGTATTTTGGTTTGCTAGTGAGGTGCAGTGGAAACTCGATATGTAGTAGAGTAGTTGTCAACTTATTGACGGTAGCAGCCAAAAAGGAATGCCCTTATGTGAGGCCGACCGATATTAAAACATTACATAGAATAATTACATTTTATAAAACACAATAAAAACACAATATGAAAACTGAGCAACATAGAATATGGCGAGACAGAACAAAACAAAACAAGAAAAACAGTAGAAACACTAAAACAAAGTACTGTTATCATAAGAATATAGCATCAATAGCGATATGTAGAACATGTCGAGGCTCAGGAGATAACCCATCGGGCGAAATCAATGATACTGCCCGATAAGAAATCTTCTGAGCCGAGACTTGAAAGAATTAAGGGATGGAATATAACGAGGTGCTTAGGACCATCAAGAATACCCTCTTACAGCAGTAATCTTGTTATAGCACGGTTATAAAACAATAAGTTATAAAGAGCCTGGACCAGATATTTACCTCTTTATATCAGGAATTTTCTTATATCAGATCTCTTTACACAGAGTTTCCACTGTATGTATACTGCATAGATGCCAACCGCTCTGGAATATGCATGAGCCATACATTTACAGTGTATTTTGATTTGAATTCAAGGCTGTCATTACAAAAGAAGGACTTATAGTATGATTATTGTTTTCATGAAATCAAGATACCAACCAAAAATCATATTCCTTTGTTTTTTCATGTACGTCTTCTTTCGCCTCGGAAGGAGGTACTAAGATCTGCAGATGTCTACGAATGTTGAACATCATCCTATCATAATCAGAGATGTAAACTGTATAATAATAATAATAATTACATTTATTAGGCGCGTTATACAGGTGTTTCAAAACGCACAGGTGGTCTGTCTAATCATAATACTGGTAAAAATAATCAATACATAGTACATAAGTGATAGAAAACAAAATACTTAGTTATAAACTAACTTGGTGTGCGCCTCCAAGAATGTACAACAAAATTAAATTATAACTGTTTGAATAGGTGGGTCTTAAGAAGGGATTTAAATAATTCAACAGATTCAGCATTTTGGATGGGATGTGGAAGATTATTCTTTAGGGTAGGGGCACTGGAGGAGAAGGAACTGTTCTGGAATATGCATGATGCATACAATGTATTTTGATTTGAATTCAAAGGCTTTCATTCCAAAAGAAGGGCTGATAGTATGATTTTTGTTGTCATGAAATCAAGATACCTCAACCAAAATCATATCCTTCCTTTGACTGTCTTCTTTCGCCTCTAAAGGGAGTTCTAAGATCTAAAGATGGCTATGAATGTTGAACATCATCATGCCATTATTAGAGATACAAAATGCTCATGAGGTATACAATGTATTTCGATATGGGACATGCCTGCCAAATTGTATGGAATATTCATCTTGATTTCTATGAAACGTTTTTGTAAAGACGTATATTTGCTAGTGGACTGTATTGTTTTTCTAGTGTTGAATGTCGTCTGCTGAACTGAGCATCACTGTTGATGTTGATGATTTCCCTGCAGTCCTCGACAGCAACCCCTATGGATCAGGGAAATTNGGTACTAAGATCTGTAGATCTATGTCCATAAATGTCAAACATCATCATATCATAATCAGAGAAACAAACTGCTCTGGAATATGCATGAGCCATACAATGTATTTCGATTTGAATTCAAGGCTGTCATTACAAGTGAAGGGCTGATAGTATGATTTTTGTTGTCATGAAAACGAGATGCCAACCGAAGATCGTATTCCTTCATTATTCTGTCTTCTTTTTGCCTCTGAAGGGGGTTCTAAGAGTTATAGATGTCTATGAATGTTGAACATAATCATACCATTATTAGAGACACAAACTGCTCATGAGGCATACAATGTATTTCGATATGGGACACACCTGCCAAATTGTATGGAATATTCATCTTGATTTCTATGAAACATTTTTGTAAAGACATATATTTGCTAGTGGACTGTATTGTTTTTTTAGTGTTGAATGTCGTCTGCTGAACTGAGCATCACTGTTGATGTTGATGATTTCCCTGCAGTCCTCGACAGCAACCCCTATGGATCAGGGAAATTGTGACTTCAAGTTTAGTGTTGGTGGTGTTGTTGAAATTATGCACATGTTTCTCTGTACTTTTTAAAAGACAACTTGTGACATGTTGGTGGTAAATTTCTTTTTACAGTGAAATTAGCCTCGAATAATTAAAAAGACACACTTAATCTTGGAGAACAGTATTTTTCCCTTAAAGATTCTTAAAGTAATCATACAATTTTAATAACATAAAATGCTGGAGTTCGGTATATGAGCCAATTCACTCTCTCAACACAAACACCGAATATCGAATTTGAAGTCATCCATTGCCTTGGCATTTCTTGTTTGTTCTGCATGATTTTGTTTTTATTCAATCGTATACAAAGAAGACTTATATGTGATATCAATGAGAATAGAGAAAAATGATGAATCGAATGGTAATAAAAAGACACAAGTGGCCTGAACCCCCTCATTTTTGTCAATGTTGTTTCAAATTTTTCTGAACTGTGTGAAACACATATTCAATTTCAATCATTATATTTTCAGTGCACTGATGGGTCGCTCTGGCAGATATATTTTAGTCAATTTTTTTTTCATCCATTTTTTTTTTTCAAGTTTACGATGATGTTATTTCCTGTGCTTAACCCATGGAAAAGAATGGGTATGATGTATTAACAACGAAAGATGTATTAGTACTGGTAAAAAAAATTAAAAGATTTATCTTTTAAAACAGCCTGTGTTTTCTTCTATTTATGTGTCACCCGATTCCATAGAGAGGCACTACCGTACAAAACTAGAATCACTTTTTTTTTGTTTTTTGCTTCCTGTTTACGTTTGTGGAGGTCCATATTCACTTGAATACAATACCATTGTGCGTCCACTTGTCTTGATAGACAACCTTTGAGGTTGCTTTGATTAAGAGCAGGAAAATCAGACAAACTGGTCAAAAAAAGTTTGAACTGAGTCAATTGGACTATGATTAAGAATGTTCTGAATACTTTTAGTGATATAACTGAATTTGCAACGTTTGGTCTTGTTATTTGATGTGTCAAACACTTTTCTACATGTACAAGTTAGTTACTTATTGTTATTATTCATATTGTTTCAGAATCCCCCATAACCAAAAAAAACAAAAAGGTACATGGCCGCAGATACATGTAGTCTGATACATTTATTGATTCAACTTTTGAATATTTTAATATGCATTTATTGGGTAATGAAGAAAACTAGAGCTTGAATGATGTAGTAAACATTAAAAAGGTTTACGGCTGAACCACTTGGTGTAGAGTTATCTTTCAAGAAAAGAATTTTCTGCCACTTTTCACTTCTCTTCATTGACCACTCCTGTGCTCTTCAATAGAGGTTCCCTCACTGCTTGGGATTTCTTCACATGAGGATGAGTTAGTTAAAGAAGAATGAATCCTAGAGTTTAATATACACCTATAAGAAAGGTATCATATACCACAACTATCAGACTGGATCAAGCTCTAAAATAAATTCAGGAAAGTGTAAATTTCCCGATGTTTTAGAACAGGTTTTCGTCTGCTATCACATTACAAGGGGGGTGCCATTTTGTTCTGAACAGATATTTCGACGTGGTCCATTGATATAATTTTCTGTGGCAAGGAAAATATTCATTAAACTGTAAAACAGTTCAATCTTTGGCAAATAAAAGAAGTTATGTTGGAAAAAATGTGTGATAGGTGTCCAATATTTTAGTACGACTTATTAAAAACAATTCAGCCTTCAAATCATCTATTTATACTAAAGAAATGTGCTTTTAGTGGACTTGCCTGGCATAACAGAATTTCCTTTACTCAAAAAGCCTTCCGGGTATTGTATTCTATTGTTTAAACACAGGTGAAAACGTAGCGTTTTGCCAAAGACCCTATAGAAGAACGAATGCATGACTTTAAAAGGCCACCCTGTACCGCAGATTTTTGTTTTTGTTCTGGTCTTCATCTGATTGTATAACGCTATAGAAAGTGATATACAATGGTTTAAATAGCCAACCGATAATACAGATTCCTTTCTTTCATTTGTTTTGTTACAAGGAAACTTGGACTCTACTCCGCAAAAACGTCATTACTCCGCAAAAACGTCACGTCCATGCCAATAAAAGACAATTCTAATGAACAAAACTTTCTATTTTAAAATAAATCCAGACCAGTTTTAAGATATTGAAATATATGACCATGTGTAAGGTATATTTTTATTCAAATTCTAAGCTTATATTTCGATCAAAGACGTTCTATTCGGGGATAACAAAATACTTTCTCGTACCAAGAAACAAAATGGTAGCCCCAGGGTATTGCTAGCAGACGAAATCTTGGCTCAGAAAATGAAAATTTATCTTCTGTTTTTTTTTTCGTGTCCAATAAAATACTCCATTAAATCTATAAATATTACACCTACTGAAATAAGTCAATATATTTTTGGGGTTTCAATCCCCTTTAAATCAATTCGGAACATACTGTTTTTCTATCTTTTTTTAGCTTATGCTCAGTCGTTTTCAGGGCTATTTCTTGAAAGATGACCCTAAACCACATGGTGCGACCACAAACCTTTTCATTTATTCGTTAAAATGGATTATTAAAACAGTAAAAGGATAAGTGACAAAAAATGCATGACATACGTCACAACACATAACCAAATTTTGCGGGTTCGCATGAAAATCACTGTTCAGTTATGTAATTGAAATACTTTCTTTTCGGTTGTCAGATTCGCTTCAACCTTTTTTAATCTGCTTTTAGTCAATGCAATATTATTGTTTCCCAAGCCCTGTGTCATGCAATATACAGTAGAACTCGGTGATGAATAGGTTGCCTAGATATATCCTGGTAAAATCCAGTTAATACCCGACACTTTAAAATTTCACAATCAATATCTTGTCAACATATTTCAGCTACTTACATTTATGAAAATGAACTGAAATATTTTTAGATCTCATCATTCCAAACACTCCATATTTGCCATAATCGCTGCGCTTCAAGATGGGCGTATTATTTTTAGGTGTGCAATTTCAATACGCATCTGGTATTACTATGCAGTCCGGTAATTGGATTTTCACTATACTGTGACAAAATCCTCCAATGACATATATATACTGGTCCCAGCTATTGTAAGGAGTATTAATGCAGACCTGATTCACAGAACCATTAAGAGCTAAAGGGTTAACAATAATGCAATCAATTTTCATGCATAAAAAACAGGAACAAAATGCTCATTACAAGATAAGTTGTCTTTTGAATTGTATTCAAAATATACTTTTTATTGTAAATAATCTGTAGTAGGAAAGAACTATAATGTATTTTTTTTCTAAATACACACACACAATACTTCACATTTCTCTGATGAAAATACATACTAACTTAGAAACATAAATAAATGCATGAAATAACATGGAAAATACATTAATTACAATTGTAGAATTATCATCGATTAATGTAAAAAGTAACATGATAATTCAAAATGCAACAGACCTTGTTATTTGTTAATTGCTGTATAACGTTATCCTGACACAGGCCCAAACATTTTGTTCTGCAATTCTAAACCACATCTTAATAAGTTAATTTAAATGTGAGAAACTTAGAGATAGAGTGAAATGATTTTGTTTTCTGTTTTTACCATTCTCAATTAAAAAAAAAAACAAATCACAATTTTCACTGCTTATATAACAGAAAATAAATATACAGGGTTGCCGACCATGGTATTTATGCTAATTAGTGATTATATCCCTTACACTAAGATCGTTGCATTGACAGTGTACAGGCAAGAAAAATTAATAGATTTGCAAATAAAGCCGTTGTCATTGAATAGTATGAATAGTAATTTTTTTTCGCTAGGGAAAAAAGTTACTATTTTTGCGCGCATGCGTAGTCGGCTAAAACAGACGAATAGTAATTTTTTTCCCTAGGGAAAAAAGTTACTATTTTTGCGCGCATGCGTAGTCGGCTAAAACACACGAATAGTAAATTTTTCCTTAGGGAAAAAAGTTACTATTTTTGTGCGAATGCGTAGTCGGCTAAAACAGACGTGCCCGTGGGCGAGAGAGAGACACTGCTTCCCAGCTACACAGCACGGGACACTTCTGGCGGGCTTCATTCGCATGATGTGCTCAACGAGAAGACGAGCTAGAGACTAGAAAAACAATTTATCAGATTATCAAATTATCGTTAAGACAAGGTAAGATTATTTAATCTGCTGCAATAGACTACTTTATTGTTAATGTTGTTGTAAGAAGGGATATAAAAGTAATATAAAATGACTTGATTCTCGGTACTGGCTAAACTATTCTCACTCTTGAGCATCGGATAGTATCATCATTATGGTACTATCTGATGTGATCTTTCGTGCGAATAGTTTTAACCAGAACCTCGAGAGTCATTGTATATTTCTATATTAACTTTTGCATTTCTATCCAAACACATGTTCTGGCAAATTTTCTTGTCTGCGTTAGGATTTTTTTCCCCTAAGCTATTGAAATTTGATGGATAATTTGTTAGTTATACATTAGGATAAACTCGATATACCTTATCTGAAAAAAAAAACATTTAGTGACTCTTTTCATGTAATGAAATAAGTCAAGAAAACTATAACTATTGCACCTATAAATAACAAAGAAAATATAGAAAAGGGGGTAAATTATGCAATCAAATTCCATCTGACTTTTGCCAAAACTTGATGAATACATTGTAGGATATGTTTGATATGAAAGAAACGTACATATATAAAGAAAAAGTCCTAATAAATTCATAAATATTATCACAAAGTATTTTTGTTAAAAAATCATAAATGTTAGCTGAAGTAAACATGGATACATGTATCAATATCATTTACACTATCTATGGTAGATCAACCTTGGAGAAGATAGTAATACAAATTTAAGTAAAATATTTGTTTCTTGAGGGAACCTTGCTGTAAAATCTGTATCTTCGAATAAACATTTTTGTTGTAAGTTTTCTTCTGTGATTGAATATCTTGTATGCTTGATGCAATAAATTCCTCACATTAATGCAGAATGTATGTTCTTTCTTTTTTGTAGTACATATAGTCTTTATAAATATATTTCTATTTGTATCGATGATTAAATATACAATATTCTATTGATATATAGCTCACAGCTTACTGTATATAAGTTCCTATGAAAATATATTTAATTCTATTTGGTAATAATATACAAGATTTAATGAATTGCCTTCAAAATCTCAGCAGAAATGCATCTAAATATGCATTATTTGAACAACCCTGTAGAGTTAAACATGATCAATCCAAGGCATCGTTATCATAGAAATATTATAGTTATTGTCAATTGTAAAGGCAACATTTCATTCAAAAGTCTCTGGTTAAATAGCTCAAAATATTGATACATTTGTGCGAAACATTCCATTCTCACCAACATGTACATTAATTTTAATGATATTACACAACATTTATATAGTGCTTAGTAACGAAGTGTTTCTAAGCGCTCTGCGCATTATCACCCGGCTATAGCATGGCTACCGTTTGGTGCTCACTGCATTCAAGGAATGTCTTCCTACTGGTACCCATTCACCTCACCTGGGTTGAGTACAGCACAATGTGTTTCTAAGTGCTCTGTGCATTATTACCCAGCATAAGCATGGCTACCAAGTGCAGCACAATGTGGATATATTTCCTGCTGAAGGAAATTATTGTCATATGTGGGATTCAAAACTAAGACTGTTGAGTTGTAAGGCGAGAGTCAGAGCGAATACACGACGCCTCCACATTTCACATACAGTCATCCCTGACTAGTCAAACTTTACGGAACCAGAAAAAGTGGCCTCTGTAGGCAGGTGATCTCTATAGACTGGTGGCCACTTGGACAGTTTTGACTGCACTGTACATGGACACTGTTGAATCTTGTTTCAAACTCTCCGATTTTGTTTCATAGTCCTATTTGTTTGTCATATATAAAACATATCAAAAGCAACATATACATACATACAGTATTTGAGGAAGGAATATACTGAAAGACACATCTAACATTCGTAAAATGAAGTAGTTTGTAAATGATCGATTACTTCAAATCACACTATGATTCATTCCGTTAAGTTTTTCATTCACAATACCCTCAGTAATATTAACTTCTATAACATAAATGAAAGGATTGTATATTCTTTTCAAACTCTGTTCTGGGGAAAAAAAATATTGTGCTAGCATTTTGAACAACTTTCCATAATTCTAATTTCTTATGAACTATATATACGTAAACTTGAAGCCTTTATGGTTTTATTTTGGTTGAGCGACAAGACCTTCAGCACAAGTAAAGAGGTTGAGGGGGCTGTTTCCATCAGTGAGTAGAGTTGTCTCGAGACCAAGACTGCCAAGGAGTTCAGCCTGTGTAAGAGAAAAAAGAAAATATAGAACCAAGAAGTATTCGGTAACATCTTGCCCTCCCCAAATTGTTTTTTCATTGATCATATCCAACTTGTAAAATACATGTAATGCTCTTAATGAATAGGGCTCAAGTTGGTCAAACATGCAAAAGATTGACTAATTAATGAATTTGACCTTCATATACAAGTATACATGTACATACAAATATGTAATTATATTGACCAAAATTATAATTCATTGTGCCCAATGAATCATGGGTGTAGTGGAAGAAGCTGCTATCATGCCACAGAGTCTTCAATTGGACTGAAAGATATGGAATTAAAATATGCACCATTATTAACCGTATCAGACATCTGAGCAATGTGATTTTTACACTTTATCGCCCCGTAAAAGACAAAGCGATCCATAAATTACTTTATTGCCCTTGGTCAAATGTGTATGGGATTTTGCGTGTAAAAAAAGCGGGCAATAAATTCACATCCGAAATACGCGGACTGCGATTTCGCGAGCAACCACTTTTAATTTTGCCATTGGTTTACGTGCATAAATTCAGCGCAGATTTGTGCATTGAGCTCGCGACATGCCTTGTGAACTTTGACATCAGATTGTAAACAAACATGGCAGCGCACAGTTCGAAGAGGTTTGCTTCGTTCGATGACAACGAATTCGATGGAATTTTGCAAGATAGGAATGCTAAAAATACTAAAAAGGCAACTAAATAAGCAGCCAATATTCTGAAGGAATATATTGCGTAGAAAAATCTTCAGCTTGATGTGGAAACTGTGGACAAAAAAACTCTATTCTTGCGAAATCCTACGTTGAGGTACGGTACGTCAAACCGATGCCATGGTACTCATTACAAATGCAAAGAGGATGGATCTTCAAAGAAATTTCATCAAGCAAGAAATGCTGGTAAATTTACCTTTTTATTTCATGGATTTCGTGTTCGCTCTAGATGTCTGATTTGGTTAATAATAATAATATGGACTATCTCTTTCGGGAGACACAACATTTATGGCCCTGAGTAGAATCGTATTGCCCTCGTCTTCGACTCGGGCAATACGATTCTACTCAGGGCCATAAATCTTGTGTCTCCCTCAAGGCTAGTCCATATTATATTATTATCTAATGCATTTTTTTTAATTTAATTTTTAGATGTACCAACCACAATTATACCATTCAGGATAATTCAAAATTCTAAGTAAGGTAGTGAATTATGAAATTATCCCCTAAAAAAAGGATAAAAACAAAGTTACAGCTCGCAGTGTGAAAATTATACCTATCTTTTAAAAAAAATTTATTGATAAAATATTTTAAGCAAAAATTTGATGTTGTCTTTGACAATTGTTTTTCATAAAGACCCCCTTTATTAAATGGTATCTGAGCCGAAAATGATAATTTACTAGATGGTAGCATACAAAAAACCAACTCCCCAAAACAACCCATGACATTGAATAAGGTGTTTAGTTTTGTATTAAAACACTGAATTCTCAAAATTTAACAATTTTCATGAGAAATCAAAAGACAACTTGTATGAAGACATTAAAGCAATACAGACGTGCACACAAAGAATGTGCATG
This sequence comes from Temnopleurus reevesii, assembly GCA_036244855.1. NCBI lineage: Eukaryota > Metazoa > Echinodermata > Echinoidea > Temnopleuroida > Temnopleuridae > Temnopleurus > Temnopleurus reevesii. Next base: position 1,433 of record BQKZ01000523.1, on the reverse strand, counting down.
CATTCAAAATCTGTTGAACGAACTGTTTATTTGCTTCTTACTCCTTCATTGGTAATCAATATCATGTCGTTTATACAGTCAGACCTGTCTGTAGTGGCCACTTCAAGGGAAACAGAAAAAGTGTCCATTGACAGGTGGCCTCTATAGCCAGGTTATATAACACTTATTTTCATCTGTAGGGAACCAATTAATCTGGCCATTGTAGGCAGGTGGTCACTTTAGACAGGTAGCTGCTAAGACATGATTTACTGTAGTTAATTTGGCTTAATTTTATGTAATATACAAATTATATATTTTTTTTTACCTAAGATACTGTTTAAAAAAGGATTGATTTTGAGGGCTGTTAAATTGTATTTGCTGTTAGTCAATTTTACCTGGAATTTGGGTCCAGCATTAGCCATTTCCATGATAGTGTCAGGGCCTATCGCTTTGACCATTTCAGCAAACTTTCCAACCTATATCACAACAATATAAAACGAAGAATAGTTTGATTGTGAATATAGAAAAAGGATAATTGTAATAATAATACACAACCGTTATATACATGTAGTGCTGAATAAGAAGTGTTTCTAAGTGCTAAATGCATTATTACCCTTATTACCAAACTATAACATGGCTACCATTTGATGCTTACTGCATTCAAGGAAATCCTTCCAACCGGTACCATTCATCTGACTTGGGTCGAGTGTAGCATAATGGAGATATATTTCTTGCTTAAGGAAATTAACGTCATAGGTGGGATTTGAACCTACAACCCTCGGGTTGAAAGGTGAGAGTCTGAACCAGTACACCATAACGCCTCCGGATGATTTTTTTTTATATTTAATAGATGTCAACAATTTTACTTGTCGATAATTGATGATTAGGGGCAGAAAAATGAAAGAAATGAAAGAGAAATGACTGAGAATAGATTACAGTGAGAGACATAAGTGAGAAAAATAAGTTTAAAAAAATAAAATGCATTTTAACACATGCCCCTAGTAACTTAACCATAGTAAAGGCCCGTTCACACAGGAGCGACAAAACGCTGCGACAAAACGCCGCGACATGTAGCCGCGTTTTGTCGCAGCGACAACCCGTGCACACTGGAGCGTTTTGTAGCACGATATATGCAAATTAGGAAATGTTATGTAAATTACTCCCTGTCATACGTGGCTGAAGAGAAATTGCTAATTTTTTTGCTGATTTGTTACTTTCAAGAAATAGAAAAAGTCGCTATCATTGGGATCACGCCCATCAAAGCGGCTAGAGACGAAAACAAAGGCGAATACTTTTTTTCATCACTAGCCCCAACCGACCGATCCTCACAATTTGAAATTTATCATTGTCAGATGTATAGTGTGGCAATTGATAAACGATGAATGACAAATTAGGGAAAATCTTTTAGTTCAATTTCTCAAAATTCATTGCAAAATGGATGCATAAAAGTATAG